>JADHKJ010000026.1:0-257599 GCA_019925595.1 Grosmannia huntii
GCCTGGGGGAGTTAGGTGGGGGTATAAAGTTATAAAACGAGCGAAGCTATAAAAAAATAAACAAAACGCGGGAAGCGAGGAAACCCCCCCCCCCCCCCCAAAAAAAAACCTCACCATTGGGAATATCCGCAACCAGACTGTAAAAGACAAACGCCCAGACGATGGGGTCGGTCAGAGCCTCGCGGAACTGGTACCACTTAAAGTGCTTGTTGCCGACGCCCTGCTGGTTGCCGCGAATGCGCTCAACGGCCTGCACGCGCTCAGCCTCGGTCAGGAAGCGGGCGTTCAGCTGGCTGTCGGGCATGACGCGCAAAAAGACGACGCCGATGGCGGCGGTGAAGAAGCCGATAACGAGGAAGAGCAGCTGCCACGCGTGCATCCCATGGGCGAGCGGATGGTGTTTGGTGCCGACAGCGATGCCGTAAGCCACGAGGCCACCGACGATCTGACCGACACCGTTGAAGCTGAACCAGATGCCAACACGCGTGCCCTGCTCGCCGGCCGTGTACCACTGGCTCGTCAGCAGGGCGAAGCCAGGGCTGACGGCCGCCTCAAAGACGCCGAGAAAGAAGCGCACCGCCATGGCCTGCGAAAAGTCCTTGACGGCCGCCATGCAGCAGAGCACGAGCCCCCATAGGATCACGTTTGCGGCCGACCACTTGGCCAGCGGCAACCGCTGCAACAGCCGGCTCGTCGGCCACTCCCACGCCAGATAGCCAAAGTAGAACATGCTGGCCACCCAGGCATAGTCCTGGCCGACGAGCCCAATGTCCGTCCGCAGCCCCATCACCGACGCATACGATACCGTCGTCTTGTCCAGAAAGTTTAGCCCGTACACCACGCACAACAGCGGCATCAGGTGCCAGTCGATCTTGCGCACCAGCCGTCGCTCCTCGGCCGCCGTCAGCATCAATCCCGCGCCGCCGTGTGCTTGTAGCACACCCAGCGCCTCGTCCGCGTCGTTCTGATCCGCGTGTCGCAGCACCGCTGAGATGCTGCCCACCGCCTCCGTCTTGTCTGGCCGTGGCGACGACGACGACGACGTCACCGACAGCGGTTCACCCTTTTCGCCATCTGCACTGGCCACCACCACGTCCGCGACCGACTGCGTCTTCTCCGGTCCCATGGTCGTTGTGTCAATGTACGAAAGACGGATGAGCTGAGAGAGATGGCAGCAAACGAGCCACAGACAGGAACTCGGAGGCACCTCCTTCATATCTGTCGTGACTTGCCGATCCGCTGATCCAAGCCGATCGCCAACCGCCTAGTCCAGCCACGGCGAGATAATGACAAGTGCTCAAGTGGTGTCATCGTTGGACCAGTTTTATCAGTGTGGGACTATGTAGCATTGCCTCGGATGGTCCGACCGCATCCGGACTGTGCAGCCTCGCGTCATTGTCTTGTTATTGAGGCATCCGGTGTCGAAGCTATCCTCGTTGTCAAGATCATCCTCGTTGGCAAAAACAGGTGGAAACCATTGTATCCATCAATCCATCAATCCATCAATCCATCGGCCCATCGCCGGCTTGTTCTCTCCGACTACCCTTTGCAGCCTCACTTCTCAGGAAGTCAGTGTAGCAAGTAGTCATCGTGAAAATAATGTCAACAATTGGCTTATCAACACTCGCGATAAGTTGCCTTCCCTATGCCGGAGCGACTGCTAGCACCTTCCTATTCGGCAACGGTGGCAAGTGCGTCGGAACCCCGCAATATGCTATAAGTACTATGTTTCTGCCGGCTTCGGCGATGCGATATCTGCGTCTTCTGCAGCGCCAGTTGCCGGCAGAAGAGGCTTGAGAGACGTATCTTACGGCGTACGAGTACAGAAGCGTATATCAGTTGCCCGTTGTGTTATCTTACTTCACCGGTTACCTGGCCTGCGGCTTTTGTTTTCGTTTACTTTCGTTTTTCTATTTCGTTTTTCCTCTTTTCCTGTTTCCTCTTTTTCTCCTTTCTGTTTCTTTTCCTCCCCTCTTCACAACGTGCTTATCATGGCCCGCCGATCGGGCATCACGTAGGTGTCCTTCGCCTCTGCACTCTCCCACACTTCAGGCGAATAGTACGTCCACTGCAAGCCGTCCAGTGCCAGCTCTGGGTGCTGCCGCACAAACGCGCCAAACGAACCTTTCCCGCCTCGCAGCAGGGCGCCCAGGACCATACGCACCCAGAAAAACGCCTGCGTCACCCCGCCGGACTGCAGCAAAGCGGCAATGCGGATGGATGCATCAGACAGGCCCGCGTGTGTGCTTATGTCAGCAGCCGTCAGGCCATGGAAGATGAACAGCAGCAGCTCTGCACGGGTGGTGGCCTGGTACTGGCCTGCCAGTATGGCCACCTTCCGATCCTCTGACAGCTGTTCGGCCTCGTCTATAACCAGATCTGCAAAGAATGCAAGCTCCTCCTCCGTCCTCTTTCCCAACGTCGGCGCCACCCCATCCAAATTTCCCACGGCCTGGTACACTTCCTGCACCAGCATGCTCTTGGCCCGGTCTAGACTCTGGCTGTCGGGTGCTGGAAAGACGTTGGGCAGCTGCCGACGGTCTGGCAGCAGCATCTGCGACCGCGACCCGACGCCCTCCCACAGTTCTGCCGTGTAGAACTTCTGCCACTCGTCCCCGCGCAACGTGAACATGGCCTGAAAGGCAGCGAAGCTCAGCCTCTGCAGCGAGCCGTAGTCTGGCAGCCCATCCCTCCCGGGCACCGTGAGACACCCATGCACAAACTGGATCCAGAAGTAGGCCTTTGTCTCAGAGTATGGTGGCGGTGGCAGTGACGGCGACGGCGACATGTCCGTGGCTGCCGCCGCACGCTGGCGTATCGTGACTTTCTGCAGAACCCCGAGCGCACATTTGACAATGTGACCGCGGCGAGCCCCGGAAGAAAGCGTCTTCTTGACGACCGTAAAGGCAAATTGGGGCAACCGCAGACCGTCGCCAGCCGTATTGCTCCCCGCTATGCTTCGTCGTATGCCCACCGGCGCCGTGATCGTGTCTGGCAGCATGACGAGGTCAGGCAGACACCATTCGTTCTTAGCCCGCGGACTGAACATGAGGCCCTGCGAGTAGAATTGCCGCCAGAGGTTTTTGTCCATCAGACGGCGGTCCGCTCGCAGTATCTGGGGAAAGTCGTCCAGCTGGGGAAGCTGGATTGTGTGCTCGGACCTGTTGGCGGCTGTCGTGCTCGCCATGTATCCTTTCAGTGCTCCGTGGATTCGGTGCAGCCAGAACATGGTCATTGTTCTGATCGATCAGTTGCCGCCACCTATACGCGAGAAAACAGGCCGGGGCTTACCTGTGTGCCGTATTGCGAAAGAGATCTGGTCG
The DNA here is from genome assembly GCA_019925595.1 of Grosmannia huntii. Lineage (NCBI taxonomy): Eukaryota > Fungi > Ascomycota > Sordariomycetes > Ophiostomatales > Ophiostomataceae > Grosmannia > Grosmannia huntii. Next base: position 3,324 of record JADHKJ010000026.1, read on the forward strand.
GCCTTCCCGCAGCCGGTCCAGGTGGCCGATGAAATCATCCGTCCACCCAAAGAGTCCTCTGGGCTTCAGATAGCCTTCGAGGATCACGCCCAGCCCTGCTCGCAGGTGTGAAGCATGGTCCCACGACGGCAGCGTGCCCCTCATAAAGTCTTTCCAAAACGCTTCTGAAGGCTGCTCGCGCTGGCTGGCCAGGGCCATTTCTACCGCAACTCGCAGTTCCTCCTCGTTAGGAGAGGCATCCACATTCGCCTCTCTCGCATCCTTGCCATGCCCAACTGCTCCCAGTTTTTCCTCCTGTTGCAGTACTTTGCGGATATCACTCAGCATCTCGTCTATCCGAAGGTGCTTGGCTGCGTCGAAGCCCGGAAGCAGTAGGGTCCTCACTTGGACCTTGTCTGTAAATGGTGCAGCCAGATCTCGGAACGTGCCCGCCATGGTCCCTAGTTTTGCCAATCGCTCGTCCTCCGACTCAATCAGACCTTGTTTGCTGAAAACTACCCAGACTTGCCTGCAGCCACCAGATGAGCAGTCCTCTAGGACGCCCTGGAAAGCTGCAATGGATTCTTCGCCATTGTCGTTGTAGAGATCGTGCAGGAAGATACAAAACCTATCTGCTGTAAGATAATGCTTGAAGAGCGGTCTCTGCTTCCCACAGCCGCCTGTCAGTGCAAAAGCACAAGAATACTGTCAGCCGATGTCCATTTGTTTCGTCAAACAACCCTACAAGAGCTTACCGCCCAAATCCATCAAGGCGAACTTCCAGCCCGATCCATCGCGGACAGTGATATCCTCCACATTAAACCCAATAGTGGGGATAGTGGCGAAGCCTTGGAATCCGCAGAGGCTGTATAGCAATGTTGTCTTTCCGGCACCCGCCTCGCCCATGAGCACGCCGCAGCTTCGGCCATTGTCTTTCGAGAAAGGCAGCTTCCAGTTCTTCACTGGGAACTTGTTAGAACAATGCATCCCTGTGACTCTTGCTATCATAAAACTTACACATGATGTCCGGCTTTACCTGAAGATGGTGCAAGACAGCAACTCGAGTGAAACAGAGCAGCCTGGCGGGAAACGAGGTTAATGCGTCCAGATTTGGATCCACGTATCATGAGCCGAACTAGCAATCTGTCCCCACAGACACGGACTACCAGCCAAGACACTGGAAAGCATCGCCGTTCACAATAGAAGCCGTCATGATGTTTTCAGTATAGTCTCCGTGCATTTGCCGCGATAAATGTGATGAGTAACTAGCTTTCCAGGAGACATGTAACGGCGCGGCAGCCACTGGAAGCCACAGACGCACGGACCTCGTGTTGTGGGCGCCCCACAAGCGCGTCATCGGTTATGAGATGCGCACAGACGAGGGCACGCAGCTCTTCGCGGCCCGTGCACACCATTGTTCGCGAGGTCGCGTAAGTTCGCTCTGCAGCGGCTGGCGAAAGCGGCCAATTGGGGGGGCGAAGGCGGTGAGAGGACGTTGTGGTAAGCACGGCAAAAAAAAGTTGGCTGATGGCTGAGCTCGGCGGCTGTTTAAAATCTTGTCGAGATCAGGCCATTTTGGATAGACGTCCGCCCATGTGGTTCCGCTTCCCTCCGGATTTCTTTTGTTTTATTTTTTCCTGAATTCCAATTGTGTGCGGAGGACACAGAAGTCGTGGCAAAACCGTTTTCCTGAGCCAATTTGACCAGCACGATGAAGAGAAAGGCCGAATCGCAGTCGCCCAAGGCGAAGCAGTCCAAGAGGACCAAGAAGGGCAAGTTGTGTATGGACACGTTCTGCTCACCGGACGATGGCTAACATGCTTGCGCAGCCGTCACAGCGGAGGAGGCCAAGAAGAGGTTTCGCAAGGGGCTCTTTGGGCAGTCGGTGCTGGACACCTCGACCAAAGAATATGCAGAATCGACGCCGTACAAACACGCCGTGATCCACGAGCTGGTGGACGACAAACTGCTGCGGTCGGTGCGCGACGAGATCCGGGAGAACGTGTCGTTCACGCCCAAGGAGACGGACATCTACAAGATCCACCAGTCGGGCGACCTGGCCAACCTGGACGGGCTCGAGGACAAGGCGCTGGCCAAGCTGCCATCGCTGCTGTCGCTGCGGGATGCGCTCTACTCAGAGACCTTTCGCGACTACGTCTCGCACATCACCGGGTGCGGGCCGCTGAGCGGGCGCAAGACCGACATGGCCATCAACGTGTACACGCCCGGCTGTTATCTGTTGTGCCACGACGACGTCATTGGCAGCCGCAAGGTCAGCTACATCCTCTACCTGACAGACCCAGACACGCCGTGGCAGGCCGAATGGGGCGGCGCCCTGCGGCTGTTTCCCGTCTCGGAGCAGGTGGGCGACGACGGCGCGGTGGCCAAGACGCCGGGCCCAGACCCCGTCAAGGTCATCCCGCCGGCCTGGAACCAGCTGAGCTTCTTTGCCGTGCAGCCGGGCGAGAGCTTCCACGACGTCGAGGAGGTCTACCACGCCGACTCGCCCGAGCAGCTGCGCCAGAATAGCGGGCGCATACGCATGGCCATCAGCGGCTGGTTCCACATTCCGCAGCCGGGCGAAGCTGGCTTCGTGCAGGGCGCCGAGGCGGCCCAGCTCAAGAACAGCGGGCTCATGCAGCTGCAGGGCAACCCGGACCAGCATGACCGGCCGCAGGCCAATGCGGTGGCGGTTGGCGATGACAGCCAGGCCAGCCACAGCAGCAGCCAGGAGTTTGACGAGGCCGACCTCGAGTTCCTGCTCAAGTACCTCTCGCCATCCTATCTCACACCCGACACGCTGGCCGGCATGTCGGAACACTTCCAGGAGAACTCGAGCATCACGCTGCCGACCATCCTGAACGCCAAGTTCTCGGCGCGCCTGCAGGAGGACATTGCCCGGCAGGAGGTCGAAGCGGCGACGACAAACGACAAGAAAAAGAAGGGCAAGAAGGGCAAGAAGGGCAGGAAGGAGGAGGAGGCTGGCGGCCGATGGAAGGTGGCGAAGCCGCCACACAAACACCGGTTCCTGTATGTGCAGCCGGGCGACGCGCCAGAGGACTCGCCGTGGCACGAGCTGCTCGACGTGCTGCTGCCGAGCAAGGCGTTCCGTACTTGGCTGGAGATTGCGACGGACACGACGGTGACGTCGTACGACCTGCTGGCGCGGCGCTTCCGGCGAGGCAAGGACTACACGCTTGCGACCCAGCATGAGGGCGAGGCGCGTTTGGAGCTCAACATTGGTCTGACGCCGACGACCGGATGGGGTGAGGAGGAGGAGGAGGAGGGGGAGGAGGAAGAGGAGGAGGAAGAGGAGGAGGAAGAGGAACAGACAAAGGGGAAAGGCAAGGAAAAGGCCGGTAAGAAGAGCGTCAAGAACGGGGAGAAGAGCGAGAAGGACGGGAAGAGCGAGGACGGGAAGAGCGATAAGGACGGGAAAAGCGAGATGGACGGGAAGGACAAGAAAAGTGAGAACGACGAGGACGACAAGGACGAAAAGGACGAAAAGGAGGATGACGGCGTTGGCGGCCACGAGGTGTACATGGCGGGCGACGAGGATGACACAGAAGACGCAGCGGTGTACCGGACGAGCAGCGATGAGGATAACATTCTGTTCTTCCAGGCGGCGGCGTGGAACAAGATGACGATTGTGCTGCGTGACAGCGGGACGCTGCGGTTTGTCAAGTACGTCAATCGCAAGGCGCCGGGCGATCGCTGGGACGTGTCGGCCACGTTTGAGATTGAGGACGAGGAGGATGGAGAGGAGAACGGGGCGGATCCCAATGCAGACATTGTGGACAGCTCTTCGGAGGAGGAATTCCGCGGCTTTTCAAGCAGTGAGGACAGCGACTCGGGGTAGTGGTGGATGTGATCTGGATGTCTGTGGCTGCACTGTATGGTTTATTTAGTTATGTGGTATATGACTCTTGGCGGTATAAGCATCTTTTCCATCCTAGGCCCTCCGAGCCTCGACGGCAGCCCGCAGCTTGGCGATGACATCGGCAGGGTCAGCAGCACCAAAGACGGCGGATCCAGCGACGATGACGTTGGCGCCAGCCTCGGCGGCGACATCGATGGTGGCTGGTCCGAGGCCGCCGTCGACCTCGATGTTGAGGTCGGGGTAGCGGTCGCGCAGGGTGCGAACCTTGGGCATCTGGTCAGCCATGAACGTCTGGCCGCCAAAGCCGGGCTCGACGGTCATGACGAGCAGCATGTCGGGGCGATCGGCGGCATCGGCCACGTCGACGAGCGGGAAGAGCACGTCGACAGGCGTGCCAGGCTTGATGGCGACGCCGGCGCGAAGGCCGAGGCTGTGGATGTAGCGGACCAGCTCAGCCGGCGTGGTGCGGGCGTCTGACTGGGCCGACGGGGTCTCAGCGGCCGTCGAGAAGGCGGCCTCGTAGTGGAAGCAGTACAGGTCGGCACCGGCGTCGCGGAATTCGCGCACCCATCGCTTGGGCTCGGCGATCATCATGTGGCAGTCAAAGGTACCGCGGCCGAGAGGGGCGTCGACGCCCGGGGCCGCGACGTGCGACCGGATCTTGGCGACGACGGGCGGGCCAAACGTGAGGTTGGGCACAAAATGGCCGTCCCTGGGACTGGTGAGCGGACGGGGAGCGAAACAAACGTCACACGAGGAGGACTACATTATGTCCACGTGCAGCCAGTCGGCGCCCTGCTCCATCGTCCTAGCGCATTCATGGCCGAGATTGGCAAAGTCGGCCGACAGGATCGACGGCGCAATGATGGCGGGAGGCGACATGATCGGTGGTGGTGATGGTGATGGCGGTATTTGTGACGGTGGGAGAGCCGTTTTCGAAAGCTCTGCGCCGATGCATATGGCGGGGTAGCGGATTGTGTTAGCGGGGCGCCCGAGCAAAAAAATTTCTCATCTCCGATACGGGGAATCGAACCCCGAGCTGGTCGGTGAGAGCGACCGATGTTAGCCATTACACCATATCGGATGGATTGATATTGTCTTGCGCCGGTGGCCGCCTTCTATACCGCGACCAATGGGAGAGCTCAATGCTATGACTAATGCCGTTTTGGGAGTATGACCTGATCTCAACTTGTTGGCTGAGATCCCAACAGATTCAGCCGTCTTCTTCAAAACGTTTGTCGTCTACGTCCCCTCGTTTTCCGTCCGGCTCTCTCTCTCAGCCAGCTCCTGGCCCTCCTTTCCCTGCCCCAGTCATGACCGCCCTGCTTGCCTCGCTGCCGCTGGTCGGCCGCCTCCTCGCGAGCGCCAGTCCGGCCGTTCAGCTGGTCCCCGTTGAAGTCCACGCCGTCGAGACCGCACCGGAGCGCCGGCCGCGCACGCTCAAGCACCTCCTGCGAGCCAATCATGTCAACTACGCGCTCGTCTACCACGGCAGCCTGCGCCGCTACAACCACATGTCCCACGCCCTCTGCTCGGCCTATCTGCTGGACGCCTCGTCCGAACAGCTCAACGCCATATACGACGTCCTCTCGCGCCAGCTCGAGCCCTGGATCGAATCGCCCGCCGAGATCTCCGACCTCGACTGGCGCGACTTTTTGGGCGACCGCCCGTACCAGCGGGCCTACGTCGACTTCTTCGAGGACGTCTACGCCTCCCACGACGTCGCCTACGACTGGAAGGCCGTCGTCACCAAATACCTCTTTGCCGGACCGGATCCCCTGGTCCACAACCTCATCAGTGGCCGTGCGTCTCCCGTCCCCGCCCTCGCTCGCTGCCCGTGCTAACAGCCCCAGTCGGCCTCCCGCTCATCCACCTCGCCTACGCCTTTGAGATGGACAGCCGCATCATCGCCATTGAGGCGCTAGCCCTGTCCTCCGTCTCGTACGACTTCCTGCACCGCTACATGGACGAGCCGATCTACAGCCGGCCTGCGCCCCCAAGTCTGGCCGCCGACGGCGCCTCGCTGCAGGCGTTGCTGGCCCGCGTCGCCACAGACACTCGCTTCGACGGCCTGGCGGCCGATCTTCTTCGATCCACCCCGCTGCTCGCTGCAGACGTCGTCGAGGCGGGCGCCATGGCTGAAGCAACGGCCGAGGCCCATGCCGGCTTCGGCGAGTCGCTGGAGACGCTCTTCGCGACACCGACCGTCGAGGACGCCCTGCTCGAGTACTGGAACGCCTGGAAGGTCGGCGGCAGCGGCGGCGACCTCACGCGCCAGTTCCGCGACCTCCAGGACGTCGCCGTGGCCCTGCTCGTGGCCACGGTCCGGCCCAACACCCACGCCTACAACTTCTTCCTCTGCCAGGTCCTCACCACCAGTCACGCCGTCCGCGTGCTGCTGCCACATCTACCCGCCCGCTACCACGTCCCACTGCTACGCCAGTGGTGGCTGCTGACGCTGGCCGTGTACGTGTCCGCTCGACGGCCGCCAATCGATCTGGAGAACGTGCCGACCGACCGCGGTGGCCGTGGCTGGACATGGGTGCAAGAGCAGGTGCTGACATCGCAATGGAGCACGGATGCGCACTATATCAAAGGTCAGAGAGAGAGAGAGAGATGGAGATGACGCCCAAGCTAACTCTGGACCAGCCATCCGAGCGATCAGAGACGCATCCAGGACCTGGAGAGACGACCAGGACCGGTTCCTCAACTCAGCTGTGCGCTTCGTGGACGATTTTCGCGGCTGGACGCGCTGATAGCCGTGGATTCCAAGGATCAGGAGCAGCGCAGCTCCTCTGTAGTTGAGAGCGAACAGGTTGCATTGTACAGTACAGTCGGGCATATGGGCGCAGGCGTTTCTTCTTCATGATGGGGAAAGGCAAGGCAGCTTGGAAGAAAAGCAGTGTTTAGATATTCAAATACAAGACATATTCTATGGAACAAACCGGGTTCCAAGTAAACAGAGACTCTGCCTTGTCTCCCACACCAAAAGAAAGTCTTCGGATCAGTCGGAATAGCCACAAGGCAGACCAGATGGGGTCTTCTTTTTCAGCTTACGCCCGGCCGCTATCACGCTTGGCTCCTTAAATAACGGCTGGGGGTCTTCTCTCCTACGCCTTCCATCTGGGCCTTCATCTTGTCTCCGGGCTTTCTCCAGTCTTATCACCAGACAGATGGATAAAGCTCCAAAGTCACAATCGGACGGCCTGGAGATATGGTACGAGGGCAGCCATGCGACTGTCGACATCTGCTTTGTGCACGGCCTGGGAGGAAACCGGAACGGCACCTGGACAGCTCACGGACAAGCCTCGCCCTGGCCAAAGGAGCTGCTCCGACAGGTGTTTCCCAACGCCTGCATTCTGACGTTTGGCTACAGTGCGCACGTCGCCCGCATATCAGCCGTTTCAGCAAACTGTGCACACGACCATGCCGAGAACCTCTTGCACACCCTGTCGTACAATCGGGCTGATCGTGGCGCATCCTCTCGCCCCTTGATCTTTGTCGCACACAGCCTCGGCGGCATCATCTGCAAAATGGCCCTGCTCTCGTCACGCACCCACTCCGAGACCCATCTGCACCGCATCTTCCGCTGTGCCATCGGTATTGCGTTCATGGGCACACCGCACAAGGGGTCGACGGTAGCAAGTTGGGCAAAGGCACCTGCTTATCTGCTCGGATTCGTCAAGTCGACCAATAAGTCCTTGTTGGATTTGCTGACACTCGGCAGCCAAGAGCTCGATGGGGTCCAACGCGACTTCTTCCATCTGCTGCACGCGACCGGCAAAGGCAGGTCTTTCGAAGTCACCTGCTTCTTCGAAGAGCTTCCGCTATCCCCCTTTGGCCATATTGTCGCCAAGGACTCTGCCGTCCTGGACGGCTACAACGCTGTCAGCATCCACGCCCACCACCGGGACATGATCCGCTTCCGCTCTGCAGAGGACGAAGGCTACACGAGGCTGGTCGGCGAGCTGAATAGATGGGTGCTGAAATCGAGGCCATGGTACCTAGCAGCGCCCAACCTGTTGCGCAACCATGTTGTTCCTCTAAGCGGGAAAGCTCGCATTCAAGCAAGCCAGAAAGCAACGATAGGTGATGAGGAGTAGATGCAGGTGGATATTCAGAACTAATTGTTGGGCGTTGATGAGCCGAATGGCTGACTGTAATCCTTGTTGTCTTAATATCCATCAACCTAATTGAAAGCAGTCTTCCGTGTTGCAGGCCTAAGCACATTCCAACACTGTCGTAGCCATTTTCCCCAACACTAGCAATTTCTAGTATCTTTAATAGACGCGATTTCCGTTAAAGCTCAGCTCGCCGTCAAAGCGGGGATCAGTGGGTACTTCTTTCCCAATCGGGACATCTCAGACACAACTCACGCGTACTCTGTACTTTCCAACGATCACTGCGTCACTGATAAACGTTTGAGAGCCCAACCGAGATAACAGGAATCGGTCGACAATCCTCCAGCTTCTCACTTGCTGTTGGGCTCCGTTGCGTGTTCCCACTGCAAACCCGTCTCTTTCCTTCCATTTCCCCTTTCTTATTTCCCGCCGGTCGATTGAGAAGACTCGTCGAGCTGCTGCTCTCTGAACCAGGGCGAAAGACTCTTGTTCAGCTTCTGCTTCATCTGCCTCTTTGGCCGTGACAGTATCCTTCGTTGCAGAAGTGTGAATCCTGCCCAAGATCCGGCAGAAGCGGTCGTCTCGCCGTGAAGGGATGCCCACGACGGTTTCACAATGACCACGACATCGTCATTGCGCTCAACATCGGCCGAGCGGCAGCCTCTGCTGATGCGACGCACGTTCAGCCACGAGATGGAGGCGGAGCCGGTGTACGCCTGCATCGCGAATCCGCACTCGCACCTGCCGGTCTACACCAACATCCACCGCATCCGGCGCGACATTGTCGCCGTGGTGGAGGACTATCTCTCGGCCGAGCAGCTGAGGGACATGCGGATCAACATTTCAGTGATCCGGCCGCTGGTCGACAAGCTGTACGAGCTGGACGACATCTCCATTGGTACGTCCGGCATGCTCATCTCCAGGGTCTTTCTACTGAGCCCCCGATCTGCGCTGACCGTCAGTCTACTGTCTCCTCGTCAACCGGGCCCAGTTTCTCTACGAGCAGTCGGGCAACAAAAACCGGCAGAACGTCAACTTCACGCGGGCGGCCCTCTGCGAGCTGATTGCTCACCGGATCCTCCGCCGCTTCAGCGAGGACAACGACGGCGTGGCCGGGCTGCTGGTGCTCTCGCACATCCTCGTGGCCGGCTTCGAGCCATTCCAGAACGCGCCCGACTCCGTGCGTCACGAGGCTGCCCAATCCGAGTCCTGGCTGTACAGCCGCACGCTGCCGGCCCTCGAGGTGGCCATTCTGAGCGAGAGCAAGCTCTTCCTCAGCTCCACGGCCTGTCAAAAGGTCATTGACGCCATCTACGTCGGCCGCGTCACGTACACGCCCTCCAGCTTCATCGATATCATCCCCGACCACTACAAGCAGAAACCGATCGCGCTCTACGACCCGCGCGAGGCCTCGCTGCTCAACCAGTACCGTCTGATCGTGCCGCGCACACGCAACATTCTCGAGACGCTGCAGTTTAGCGTGCTGCTGGGCCTCTATCTCTGCTTCATGGCCGAGCGCGACGCCTCTCGCTACAGCCCGCTCGAGATCGCCTTTGCCGTCTTCTCCTTTGGCTGGGTGCTCGACCAGTTCGCCACCATCCTCGAGCACGGTTGGCACGTCTACACGCAGAACCTGTGGTCCTTTCTCGACGTTATCTACGCTGCCGTCTACTGGTCCTATCTCGTGCTCCGGCTGCACGGCTGGCGCATCGGCTCTCTCGAGTACGGCCAGCAGGCCCTCGACGCCTTGGCCATGGCGGCGCCCGTGCTGATCCCACGCATCGCCTTCACCGCCATGTCCGACAACCTGCTGTTTGTGTCGCTGCGCTCCATGGTCGCCGACTTCACCCTGTTGACCGCCCTGGCCATGTGGTGCTTCGCCGGCTTCCTGCTCTCGCTCGCTTGGCTGGGCGAGGGCCAGCATCCCATCGTGACCATCAGCAAGTGGATGGTCTACATCTGGTTTGGCCTCGACGGCACTGGCATCCAGCGCTCGACCGAGTTCCACTGGCTTCTGGGGCCCATCCTCATGGTCGCGTTTGCTTTTCTCGGCAACACCCTCTTCCTGACCATCCTCGTGTCCATGCTGTCCAACACCTTCAGCACCATCGTCTCCAATGCCACCGCCGAGATTCAGTACCGTCGTGCCGTGCTGACCCTCGAGGGCGTCAAGAGCGATGCCATCTTCGCATACCAGCCGCCCTTCAACATCCTGGCCCTCTTCATCCTGGTCCCGCTCAAGTTTCTCGTGTCGCCGCGCTGGTTCCACAAGATCCACGTCGCCTGCGTCCGCACTATCAACCTGCCCGTCCTGCTGTTTATCGCCGTCGCCGAGCGTCGCCTGCTGTGGCCGGCTTCGTACGACGGAGCGTCCAGGGCGGCCACGCCGTCACGCCGCTCGTTTTGGGATGCCTGGCGCATCACCGTGCACGGCGACATCCGCGCTGTCTTTGACCTGCCGCCGCCCGACTCTGTCGAGGACGAGATCGCCGCCGACGACGACCTGACGCACCATCTGATCCGCCGCCAGTTTGTTCGGCCCTCGCATGCTGTTGCTGAAGTCAGGGGAGGCCTCAGCCACGAATCTCGTCGGACGTCTGCAGCTCCTGACGGTAGCACGGGCGACATCTCTGGCACCAGTCGACTGTCGGTGGTCAGATTTGCCGACAGCGCTGACCTGCTGTCGTCAGAACCCGGAAAGAGCACACCGCCACCGACTACGCCGGCACCACCTCCGACTCTGCGGCACAAGCATGGCGTCAGCCGGCGGGACAGCATCGCGCTGCCGGGCCTCGACCCAGACAAACTGCGGACGCTTCTGGACGAGTCTGACGCGGACGCGGGCCGGGACACAAACGTGGAGGAGGACATGCATTCAGACGGGACGAGTATGAGCTTTGGCAGCAGCCGTGACAGGCGGCTGACCGGAATGCATCGGCGGCTGGGCGAGCTGGAGGAATCCATGGCCCGCATTGAAGGCATGCTGGGTCAACTGATCAGCCAAAACAGCAAACCCGAAGACCAAGATGAGGACACGGCACAGGAAGTCGAAGACGAGGTGGTTGACGATGGAGAGTTGAGCGATGCCGAGCACACAGGCTCCATCGCAGATTTGGACCTAACAACAACCACATAGGAGTACATTTTTGTTGGGATACATTTCATGTTGAGCTTGAACTTTTGCAATTTGAGAATACCCCGCTGGCATTATATATACGATGTATCACTTTCTATAGTGTTGGATCTGCATAGCATTTGGAAAGACGTTATTTCACTCTGTTTGACGCTATGCTACACTTTCACAGGAGCTGAGGCGTCGCTGCCTCGTCATGGTCTTTGATCGAACCTTCTGTTTATGGCGAGTTAGGTTGCCATTTTAACCAGCCTCACTGTTATCTGTGACCAACATACAGTTCTACTAACAAACACAAAACAACAAAACAGACCACGTCAGCCACCGACTCCAATGTGTTCTACCGCCTACTATGTCCATCCAGGCTGCCACTGTCGCTGGCTCCGCATAACACGTCGCTGTGCCCCTGGCCGCGGCTTCTCGACCTGTCCCCACCTCCTCGACGGCACCGCCAGGCTTGTTCCCCCTGCCTATCGCGCACGGCTGCCTGGCTTTGTCTCCCGCGGCTCTGCTTCCGCTGTCGATGCTGCTTTTCTGTTGCTGCCACCGCCCTCGTCGGCCTGTCCTCTACACGACCTGCACGGCTGCTACGACCGCAACGACATCCGGCGCGTGCTGGACGTGCAGAACGGCATGCGGTGGGGGTCCGGGCCAAACAAAGAAGACCTTGGCGTCGAGTGGAACTGCTGCCTTTCTTAGAGTCGTGAGCTGTGCTCGATACGCGGTCACGGATATTCTCTTTCTCTAGCTATCCCCTCTCATGAAACTAAAAAGGCGTAGCCTCGTTGGATTAAGAACAAAATACATTCATACAGCGCAGTCCCAATGTTTTCCAAAGTCCTCGTTAACCAGTCATCCTGCTCTTCAGGAAGTAAACTCGACGGCGCGCTTGGCCGTAGTGCTGTTGGCCATCTGGAAGGCCACGACACCGCCAAACGGCCCAGCCGAGTTGGAGTTGGCAATCTTGATGAGGCACACGTTTGACAGGCCGTTGACGGTGCCGTTGCAGGTCGTTCCAGCCGGGATAGAGACGGAAACAGGCTGTGAGTGTTAGTGAGGAGAGGGAGAATGGAAAACGGAACAGAGAGAAAAGAGAAGAAGAGAAGGAGGGAAGAAGAGAAGGAGAGAAGAAGAGAAGGAAAGAAGAAGAGAAGGAGAGAAGGAGAGAAGAAGAAAATAAGAAAATAAGAAAATAAGAAAATAAGAAAATAAAAGAGAAGAAACTTACAAAGTCTTTGTTCACGTTGGACGCACGCTTGGCGAGTCCCACCTTGACCATAAAACGACGAACGACGCCCGAGGACTTGATCTCGCCGCCGTCGCCTGGCACTTGGGTCAGTATGGCGGCCTTGGTGCCGCTGGCAAAGGCACCGGTGCCGGTCGTGTCCACAATGGCCTGCAGGGGGCCAGCGCCGTCTGTGGTGACAATGTGAAAGGTGCCAGAGAGCGAGCCGTTGGTGCTCGAGACCTGCGGCAGGGTCGAGCCCGAGAGATCCTGCGCCTGGGCCACCATCGAGACAGTGTTCTTGCCCTGGCCGTTGGTCTTGCCCAGGCCATTGGTGGCGATCTTGGTGGAGCTGAAGACGGTGGTATCAACTTCGGTCTGGACGAGTTAGTGCGGCCTGTCACTGTGTATATGGAGGACAGTGATAATCACAGACCTTGGAGTTGGACCCGGCACCGGGAACGACGGCACCCTGGATGCCAAGGGCGGTGGTGTTGCCACCGGCATCGCCCGTGATGACAGCGATCTTGCCGTGAGCGGCAACGAGGGGAGAGGCGGCAAGCGCGAGGAGAAGGACCTTGGCGAACATGATTGGAGAGGACTGATGAAGAAGTTGCTGAAGAAGTTGGAGAAGAGAGACGAAGAGTGCTGTAGAAATGAAGAAAAAAAAGGGCTCGAATCAATCGGCCGGAGAAAAGAATAGCTGGAGAAAGAAGAAAGAGAAAGCTGATGGTTTGTTGATGCTGTTGTTATGAGGAGGAAGGATCAGATGCCGAAGAGCAGAAGGAGAAGGGTAACTTATATACGCCCATGTCTCCCATGGTTCTCAACATGGACATTGTCAGTGGAACAAGGACTCCTCGCTTTCCGCCCCTGCCCCCTTGACTGCCCCTCGGGCAAGGGAGGATCGTGATGCGAGCTTGCTGACAGGAGTGAGAGGCGAGAGGGCAGAGAGGGCAAAGAGGAGATAGGCTGTAGACGAGGCTTGGCAGGGGCTCACAAACAACCAGCACAGGAGCCTGGCGGCTCGAGCAGAAGCAGTGGCCGTGGCTCAACCGTTTCGATGTACGATACGAGACATCTGAGACCAGCAAAGCCGTACATCTTCCCCTGAGGCTGCATCTGATTTGCGGAGCCGCCCTCAACAGCAGTACGACGTATGGCGACTGCATATGAAACCCGGTCGGCTCAGCCGGCGAAACTCTCGGGGACAATCCCCGTTTCTACTATGTAGTGTTGCCGATCCAAACGGATCACCGGATCACCGACGGGGTCCCTGGCAAGAGGCATCGTGGGAATATGCTTCTGCTGCCCCCGTGTACGTGCCTCGGACATCTTCTTACGGTACAAGAGCCACATTCCTTTGCATAGACAAAGCTCGTATCCAGCCCGTCCTTTGGCCGCAGCGAATTCTCTAAGCCTTAACGGCTATCCGCCCAAGTGGTGAAAGTGGTGCATTGATGCGAGTGGATGGGGCGTCAATGCCCGTCCGCATTACTACTATGTGTGCTCCGTATATGGCGACCTTCTCGATACGGCCCAAGGAGACGATCTTGCGACGTTGGCTGTCGGCACTTTGGTCACCACCACCTCTGCTTATTCCCGGCCTAACTGGGCTCCCGTTTCGATTTTCTGGGCCTGTCGTTTCAGGATACCGCTCTGGCAGAATTGCACAGTCTTCCGGTGGAAACAGGCGGCAGGATCCGCAGGTAAGATGCGTTCACCCATCCCGTGATCCAGTCGCGAGGGTTCTAGATGGCCCCCTACTACTGGGAGGGCGCGAAGCGATGCAGAAGTCTGAGAACGCCAGCAGTGAGTTGGGATGTGGGGTCGAACCAATGCCGAAAACCAATCGCGTCCCAGATCCTGTTCTGCCACATCCCACCGCCTTTCTCCTGAAACTTCCCCCAAAAGCTTTCAGACCTCTGACACCAATCAATCCTACTTGCTCTGTCCAATCTCAGGGGTTGGACATGTGGAAGCTGTCATCGCCAAGCTCTTGTCGCCAAGAACACTTTATTTTTCGGTGCACAACTCTGATGCTTAATGCTTGATTTGTTAGACTGGCGCGATCGGTTTCATTGTACATGAAACCAAGTATTTTCATAGCTGTCTGCTTGCCGAGTGGCAACTTGCAACTTCAACGAGTTTGTTTGAATGTCCAAATCAAGTGGCCGAGTCAGCAAAATCATTCCGCGACCCAAGTGGTACGGATTTCCCCAATCTTTCCAAATCAGGCAGACATCGGGTATCTTTGCAAGCTATCCTATGAGCAAAAGAGCTCTTGTGCTGGCCGATCTGCCACACCATCAGTCGTCTCGTTACGCAACAGACCGACCCATACATGCGCTTTCATCTTGCAGGATCGCATACATACGATAAGAGAAAGTACCGAACCATTTGGCTGTCCCAGATGTTGAGCTAAATAAAAATGATCTGACTCCGACTCGAACCTCACGAGGGAATACAAAAAATGGTCTTTCACTCGACGGCCTGCTGTATCCTTCAGTGGAACGACGGTCTTGCGACCATGGTCAGGCGAAGCAAATCCATTGTGGTCTTTTCTGATCCTTCCTGCAGTGCCTGAGCCAAATGCTATTGGTTCACAGGACGGATATGGCTACTATTATGGTCGTCGGTGAGCATCAGGTCGGCAAGTCCTTCGTCACAAGGACGGCACGTTAACTAGTGCCTTTAACCCCATATTGATTATTGTGGCATCACGGAGAAACATGATATGCCACTGCCCTTCTGAGTTAGTCTCGGCAGGCAGCTGAAATGAATTTACTGATTAGGCCCCCCCGACGGGCGTGCATCATGCAGAATGAGAGGGGTGGCGGGAGGACCCTTTGGATGGACCGGGGGGGCGAGAACGTGCTCTAAGCTCGCTGTCTCTTTGGTCCGTCGGCCACGGAAGCCTCACCGGCAGGCCGGGCAGTCCGGACGGGCGATCGCCTTTGGCATGAACCCGAGGGCGCGCCTAAACTGCATCGTGCAGATATCGAAGCAGCCTCCCGCAGCTGGCGCGGCTAAGCCTTGGGAGCATCGAAGCAACACAAGGGAAGCTTGTCAAGCTCCCAGTGCCCGACCTCCAGAAGCCGCCAAGACCAGCGGGAAGAGGCCAAGCCGGCAGGTTCGATCTGGCTTCGGCAGACGTCGCGGGAGGTTATTTAGTTTTGTACTCCGTACCGTATGACGTATCACCAGATGAGCAGCTTCAGGATGGTCCTGCCTCATCTAGGCAACCTGGCAGTTGCCCGGGTTCTGAGGCAAGAAACGAGAAAAGAAGGAGAGCGAAAACCGAAGGTCCAATCAAAGCGAATAGAACAGGAGCGTGCTTGTAGCTGCAGCATGAAACGGTCATCCTCGGCTGGTAAAAGGCCTCAGCTACGACTACAAGCGCGAGAGTGGCCGTACGAGTAGCTGAAGTCGTCGGGAACAACGGCAGAGAGGACTATGCGATTCCTAGCTCAACGGTTGGATTCCGAATGCCAGGATGCGGTCCATGTACTCGTAAGACTCCTATTGAGGTCACTCGAAAACAGGTCGAATTAGGCAATCGGTCGGTCTGCACTAACAGTTGGCATGTCAGAAAGCTAGGCACGTGGGCGGAGAAGGACGAATGGTTAGTTATAGCAGGGGGCAAGAGGAGGAGTGGGGCGGAAGAGGTACGAGGCTGCGCCATGTCTCCGCATCCAGCAATTGGGTTTGCCAAGAGCCTGTAGATCTCACACGTGTAGAGATGCAGCGACGCCATTGGCTGGAGGCGTCAAAATTGCCAAGAATGCGCCAAGCATGCATCTCCGCCACGATCCACCCGTCTGCTGCAACCTCTTGTCGGAGCACGCGACCAGCAACCGTGATAGACAGGATACAGCCGACCAGAGGACGGTGGCCGGCCGTGCTGTCTGGGCGGAGGGCTGCAAGGGGCGAAACGAGTGACTCTGGCTTGATTCCGCGCGGATGTGGGCAGGCGAGGCTGCCGGCAGAGGTGTGAGACTGAGCCAGGAATGCAGAACTCGTACATAGTAGCTGGCTGCAAGCAAATGGGCGGGTTAGCGGCCTGAATTGAATGCCGAGTCTGCACAGCTAGCTCTTTCCTCGCGTTCTCCCTCTTTCCTGTCCGGAGGGTGCCACCTTCCCTCTATCCTCTGTACCTTCCCCTGCGGGCGATCGGCCAGCATACTTACGTATCCTTTCATAGCTCCTTCTCCCCTCCCGTCCCATAAAAAGCGTCTCCGCAGCACGCCGCCGGTCTCCGTCGTACCATAGGGTCGAAATCAGCAACCAACGCAGAGGCCAGTGTAAAAACAACCTCAATTGGCCCGCCCAGCGCATCTACTGTCCTGCAGCGTGCTAGTGTCGAATTTTCTGCACTCAGTCATGCCCCACGGCTGGTCGCCACTGCCGGCTTTAGACGAGCTGACAAGGGTAGGCCTTCAACAAAAAAATCCGAATTAAATAAAATCAGATAAAAAATCAGAACGCGGGAGGATGGGACCATGGCTGGGGAATCTAGGCCGGTCATATAAGCTACTGCTCTCCGACGTCCTCGCTTTTCGACATCTTCTCCTTCTTCCTCTCTCCCAGACCAATCTGCTCGTCTTCGACCTTCCATCCACTGGAAATCGAGAGACTTGTCTCTGACCATCTTCGTGTGGTCCCTTCACCCTCCCTTTTCTTCCCCATCGCATCTTATACCCCCCACAAGATGGCCAACTTCATCCAGCACCAACAAGTCCACCAGGCCAGCATTGGCCTGATTCCTGTGCCTCACGGCCCAGAAACGGGCGACGAGTCTGAGAACTACCCTGTTGGCCCGGAGGGCTACTACACCGAGGATCAGGAACGCGATATCTTCAAGTATCTGACGCACCCCGACGACAGCTTCGACGAGAGCGGCACCTACTGGGCCGATCTAAAGCTGGCCAAGCGCATTGCCTTTGTGAACAAGGTCAACAACGCCGAGGCCGCCAAGGAGCTCAAGGGCACCTGGGAGCTGTTCAAGAAGGACCCTCTCGGCCCCGTCACCTGGTACTTTCGCAATGCCGTCCTTCCTGGTGCTGGTCTCGGTCTGGAGGGCTACGTCCTCTTCTCCATCGGCAACCTGAGCCCCCTCTTCTCTCTCGCCTGGCCGCATTGCTGGGGCTCCAAGAAGGCTCTCGAATGCAACAAAGACTGGATTTCTGCCGTGTCCTATCTCGAAGTCGTGGGCATCATGATCGGCCAGGCCGTCGTCGGTGTACGTTCTCACCCTACAATGGCAAATCCGTCTGGTTCACTAAGCCTTGACTAACTCTCGTGCAATAGGTCATGGGCGATTGGCTCGGTCGTCGCTGGGGTCTGATCCAGGACGCCATGATCATGTTCGTCGGTCTGCTGATGCTCACGGCTAGCTGGGGCCTGACAATGAACGGCTGGGTCGTCTGCTATGCCTGGTCGCTGTTCTTCTACGGCTTCGGTGTCGGTGGCGAGTATCCCATGACGGCCACCTCCTCGATGGAGAACGCCGTTGGTGCCGGCAAGCTCTCTACCCGTGACGATCGCCTCCACCGTGGCCGCAAGGTCACCATGGCCTTCCTGATGCAGGGCTGGGGCCAGCTGGCAAACCAGGCCCTGCTCATCATCCTGCTGCTCATCTTCCACCACGGCCAGGGCGACCCGCCGTACAGCCTGTCCTCCGTTCAGTGGACCTTCCGCCTCTCGTTTGCCTTCCCCGCCGTCGGCACGCTCTGGCTCGTCTACTACCGTGTCTACAAGATGCCCAACGCCTCCCGCCAGCTCCAGATCGCCAAGAAGAAGAGCAATGTGACGGGCTACGACCTGGCCTCGCTGCAGACCACCGTCCACCACTTTGGCGGCCGTCTGCTCGCCACGGCCGGAACGTGGTTTTGCAACGACGTCTTCTTCTACGGAAACAAGCTGTTCCAGGTTCGTACATACTCTGGTCGTCCTCTCTGCTCTCCTGCCGTGCTAACCGAACCAGGCGCAATTCATCAGCGTCATCACCGGCGGCTCCAAGAGCGTCATGGTTGGCTGGGTGTGGAACATTTGCAACATCATCGTCTCGCTGGCAGGCTACTATCTGGCCTCCTTCCTCATTGACAACAAGATGTACGGCCGCAAGATGATGCAGCAGGTCGGCTTCCTGATGTGCTTCGTCATGTTCGTCGTCCCGGCTTTCCACTATAACTACTACGTCAGTTCCGAGCACATCCATGCCTTCCAGGCTATGTACTTCATCTCCTCTTTTTTCAACCAGTTCGGCCCCAACTCTGTCACCTTCCTCGTTGCCGGCGAGGTGTTCCCGACCCCCGTGCGCGCCTCAGCCCACGGCTTCTCTGCCTGCATTGGCAAGGCCGGTGCCCTCCTAGCCTCAGTTCTCTACAACTATATCGATATCCAGATCAAGTTCTACGTCGTCCCCTGGTTCGGTCTGGCCGGCATGGTCCTGACCTTTGTCTTCCTGCCGGACACGACCGGCCTGGACCTGAAGGAGCAGGAGCGCCGCTGGGACTACATCAAGCAGGGCCGTGAGCAGGAGTACCACGGCATTGCCGTCCACCCCCAGCACCTGTCCCTGTGGGAGCGCATCCGGGGTGTTGGCAAGCACTACGACCCGAAGCTTGACTTGAAGTCCAAGATCGAGGACATGCGTGCTGATTGGGAAACTCGCGAGTTTGCCAAGCGCAATGCTGAGCACGAAGGCGGAAAGGAGCACAGCGATGATGAGCTCACGGCTGAAGCCCACCGCTACTTCCAGCAGACCAGCAAGGGCAGCCCGCGTCTTGCAGGCCAGAATGGCAGCGGGAGCGGGAGCAACGGTGTCCTCGAGGAGGACTACAACACCGAGAAGGATGCTAGCGCTTAGGTTGTTTTGTTGTCTCTTTTTGTGTATTTTGTATTTTGTATTTTGTGGATAAAAGTGCCTTCCATAGTATACCCCAGCATAGGCCAGTGAGGCTGACGATGTAATGTTATCATATATTAAAGTCTGACATTGTTCGATTGTTCTTGCATATCACGAATCAGGGAAAATGAAAACATATGAGTAAGATACGTAGCGGCGATGATAAATGGCAAAAGTTTTACTTCTGTGGGAATGGTCTAGGTACGGAGTGATTCTGTATGCACGTGATACACCGATCCCTGAAATCGTGCCTGAGGCACTAAACTCCGCAGAGGACACAGATCCTCAATTCGAGGCCATCTCACAGCACTCTGTATTGCTTCACCGTAGGCTCCCCCACCTGTTTGCCGTTTCCGTTTCTCAACCACCCTGTGCATCGTATTGGCGTGTCCACACCCTTTACGATGCGGTTGGACGTTAAGGTAAGGTCGACCTGCTCTTCTGTTGAAGAAGCTCGAGCTGTTTTAGCTGCCGGCGCATCTCGTCGCTCCTCTGAGAGTGGCCTATTTGTTTTCGCGTTTCGCAGCTAACCCGAGGTTCGACGCCACAGAGAAGCCTCTTCGCCCGGAGCGAGCGGGTGAAGGGTATCGACTTTCACCAACACGAGCCATGGGTTCTCACGACACTTTATTCCGGTACGCAAGACGCCGTCTCCCCTCCTCTCCTTTCTGCCAGCCTGATGGATTTGTCTAACCAAGCAACCGCGACAAACAGGCCAATGCCACATTTGGAACTACGAGACGGGCCAGATTGTCAAGACGTTTGAGCTCACCGATGTCCCGGTGCGAGCGGGTCGCTTCATGTGAATAGCACCTATCTACTCACTCGTTCACAGACGCCAGCTAACACAAGATGCCCGACAGCTCGAGGAAGAACTGGATCGTCTGCGGCAGCGATGACTTCCAGATGCGGGTGTACAACTACAACACGTCCGAGAAGATCACCAGCTTCGAGGCGCACCCCGACTACATCCGTGCTCTGGCGGTCCATCCGTACGTGTGCCCCTGTTTCCGGAGACCGTTTGTCGCGCGGTGTACTGCTGCTGACCTGTTCCGATAGCACCCAGCCGTTTGTGCTCTCTGCCAGCGACGATATGACGATCAAGTGCTGGGATTGGGAGAAGGGATGGAAGTGCATCCAGGTGTACGAGGGCCACAGCCACTACGTCATGGGGCTGGCAATCAACCCCAAGGACACCAGTCTGTTTGCGTCTGCCTGCTTGGACAGGACCGTGAAAGTCTGGTCGGTAGGTGGCCGCTGGCAGCCTGCGCTCGTCTCTTGAGGACCACCAACTGACTCTTCTGCTGTAGCTGGGATCTAGCACGGCCAACTTCACGCTGGAGGCGCACGAGACCAAGGGCGTCAACTTTGTCGACTACTGTAAGCTGTCCGGGCGACGGGAAACATGGTGGCTGGTGCAGTTGGTTGTGCTAACAGGGTGCTTTACTTCCCAGACCCCCACTCCGACCGGCCTTACATTCTCACGACGTCGGACGATCGAACGATCAAGATCTGGGACCTGACGACCAAGTCTCTCCAGGCCACGTTGGAGGGCCACACGAACAATGTGTCGTTCGCCGTCTACCACCCGGAGCTGCCCATCATTGTGTCTGGTTCGGAGGATGGGACGATCAAGATCTGGCACAGCGGCACCTACCGTCTCGAGCAGTCGCTTAACTACGGGCTGGAGCGTGCGTGGTGTGTGACGTACCAGAAGGGCAAGCAGGGCGTCGGCGTCGGTTTTGACGACGGCATCGTGGTGATTAAGATGGGCCGCGAGGAGCCGGCCATCTCGATGGACGCGTCGGGCAAGGTGATTGCGGCCAAGAACAACGACGTGGTGTCGGCGATTATCAAGCCGGACCCGACGGTGAAGGACAACGAGCCGATCAATCTGCAGACCAAGGACTTCGGGCAGTGCGAGGTGTACCCACAGACGCTGCAGCACTCGCCAAACGGGCGGTTTGTGGCGGTGTCGGGCGACGGCGAGTACATTATCTACACGGCGCTGGCCTGGCGGCAGAAGGCCTTTGGCAATGCGCTGGACTTTGTCTGGGGCAGCAAGGACAACAGCAACGACTACGCGGTGCGCGAGTCGGCGACGGCGGTCAAGATCTACAAGAACTTTGTGGAGAAGAGCGGCGGCCTGGACGTGGGCTTCCAGGCGGACGGCCTGCACGGCGGCATTCTGCTGGGCGTGCGTGGTGCCGGAGGGGTGTCGTTCTTTGACTGGCAGAGCGGCAGCCTCGTGCGCCGGATCGAGGTGGAGCCGCGGGAGGTATACTGGTCAGACAGCGGCGAGCTGGTGTGTCTTGCGTGCGAGGACACGTTCTACATTCTCCGGTTCTCGCGCGAGAGCTACACGGCGGCCGTGCAGGCGGGCGAAGTCGAGGACGACGGGGTGGAGGCGGCGTTCGAGGTGATCACGGACCAGAACGAGGCGGTGCGCACGGGCAAATGGGTAGGCGACTGCTTCGTCTACACGAACAGCACGAACCGGCTCAACTACCTGGTTGGCGACCAGACGTACACGGTATGTTGGGCTTCGACTTCGGCGGCCAGATGGGGTGTGGACTTTGGCTGACTCTGCGCGCTGCAGATCTCGCACACAGACGTGCCAATGTACATTCTGGGCTACATCCAGAGAGACTCGAGGATCTATCTGGCCGACAAGGACATCAACGTCACGTCGTTTGCTCTTTCCGTCAGCCTTCTCGAGTACGAGACCTGTGTTCTTCGCGGCGACCTGGACGCAGCTGCAGAGCTTCTGGTACGTCTTGCATTGTGTGCAGTGGCTGGTGTGTGTACTAACCGTGTCGTAGCCGACGATTGAGGACAGCCAGCTGAACAAGGTGGCCCGCTTCTTGGAGGGACAAGGTAAGAAGACGAGACGATCAAGCCAGTAGACGGACAGCTGATGCTGACTAATCCAAACAGGCCTCAAGGAGCTTGCACTTGATGTGGCAACGGATCCGGACCAGAAGTTCGACCTTGCGCTGTCACTCAACCGGCTGGACGTTGCGCTGGAGCTTGCCCAGACGGCGGACGTGGAGCACAAGTGGAAGTCTGTTGGTGGTAAGTGGCGCATCCGATGTGGCGGACAAGACGGTGATTGTGACTATGGCTGACGACGACCCTGCAGATGCAGCGTTGACGGCATGGGACGTGACTCTTGCGTCGGAGTGTTTTTCGCACGCCAAGGACCTGGGATCGCTTCTACTGCTGCACAGCTCAACGGGCAACCGGGAGGGCCTAGCCGAGCTGGACACGCTGGCGACGGAGGCTGGATCGTACAACGTCGCGTTTACGAGCCGGTGGCTCCTCGGCGACGTGGATGGCTGTATCGAGACGCTCTCGAAGACGGGCCGGCTGGCGGAGGCGGCGCTGTTTGCGCAGACATACAAGCCGAGCTCGGCGGTGAAAGTGGTGGGCGAGTGGAAGCAGAGTCTGGAGAAGGCGAAGAAAGGACGGGTTGCCAAGCTGATTGGAGTTCCAGGCGAGGACGAGGAGCTGTTTCCGGAATGGAACGAGTGGCTGCAGCTGGAGAAGCAGGGAAGCGTGGCGGCAGAAGGGAAGCTCGTGGACGTGGAAGAGCCGGCAGAGGCGACAGAGAATGGGGCCAAGCCGGAGGAGACAGCGGACAAGGAAGAAGAGGAGGACAAGGAAGAGGAAGAGGAAACTTCGGATGAGTAGGACTTGTCAACACCATCAACTCCTCCATGAATGTTCAAGCAGTAGGGAGGGGTAGAAGGGGAAGAGGTCGAAGCGGGTAAAAGCGGGAGCGAGGCTAGAATGGAGTTTGATGAGGAGGTATATTGACATTGGTGTTTGATGTGTTTGAAGTTGTGATAATACTGAGTGCGGAGTACTAAATACGGAGTACTGAATACGGAGTCCATACTCCGTACGGTATCATAATATCGACCGAGACCCACCGTATCGGAGCAATAGCAACCGAGCCCAGCTCCACAATAAGCGGGAGGCCAATCACGAGGCTCGCAATAGCTGTATCTGGAATCGGCGGCTTCTCCAGAAGAGCATGCGATAGTCAGTCTTCCCCCATTCTCACATTCCCATTGTATTTATAGATCGTTCCCTGCGCGTGGGAGGCTGCGTGGTTTTCTGGCAGTTCTCGTACATATTGCTGGCGGGCTGCACTGTTTCGAACTCGAGACCCGTTATCAGCAACATTACGACAAGAGTGGAAATCGCAGCCATGACGAAAGTGTACGACGTGGCAGAAGGTATGCAGGACGAGCGGCGGCAGACAGCAGACAGCAGCAGCTAACGAGGGACAGTGGCCAAGCACACGACGGCAGAGAGCTGCTGGGTGGTGCTGTACGGCAACGTGTACGATGTGACCGACTTTCTCTCGTCTCATCCGGGCGGCTCGCGGGTGATTCTACAGCTGGCAGGACGCGACTGCACGGAGGAGTTTGATCCAATCCACCCGCCGGGCACGCTGGACGAGCTGAAGCCCGAGGCGAAGCTGGGCCGGGTGGACACGGTGAAGGTGGAAGGCGGTGGTGGTGATGGAAGTGATGATGTTCCGCGCGGTGACAACGACACGACGTATCATGCGCCGCCGCTGGAGTCGGTGCTGAACCTGGACGAGATGGAGGCGGTAGCGACGAAGCTGGTGCCACGCAAGGCGTGGTCGTACTACTTTTCAGCGGGCGACGACCTGCTGTCGAAGCGGCTGAACCACACGGCCTTTCAGCAGATCCTGCTGCGGCCGCGGGTGTTTGTGGACATGACGACGTGCTCGACAGCAACGACGCTGTTGGGGGGACAGCTGGCAGTGGGCCTGCCGCTGTACGTGTCGCCGGCAGCGATGGCGCGTCTGGGCCACGCGGACGGCGAGGCAGGCATTGCGCGCGGCGTGTCGCGGTTTGGGGCGCTGCAGATTGTGTCGCACAATGCGTCGATGACGGTCGAACAGGTGGTGGCGGATGCGCGACCGGGCCAAGTCTTTGGCTGGCAGATTTACGTGCAAAAGGACCGGCGCAAGAGCGAGGCCATGTTGGCACGGGTGAACGCACTGTCGGCATACTATCGCTGCGTGGTGCTGACACTGGATGCCTGTGTTCCCGGCAAGCGTGAAGACGACGAGCGACAGCAGTTTGGGGCCGGCGCCCGGTTCACGGCGGCGACACAGGACCCCGGCGCGGCCAACGAGACGGCCGGCGCCGGGATCGGACGCCAAATGTTCTTTGGCACGGCCACGGATCTAACCTGGCAGACGACGTTGCCTTGGCTCGCCGCCCACACGTCGCTGCCCATTGTGCTCAAGGGCATCCAGACACACGAGGACGCCTGGCTGGCCGCTTGCTATGCTGCCCGGCATCCTGGCTCTGTCCAGGCCATCATCCTGTCGAACCACGGCGGCCGCGCCCTCGATACCGCCCCGCCCGCCATCCACACGCTGCTCGAGATCCGCCGGTACTGTCCGGCCGTCTTCGACCACGTCGAGGTCTGGGTCGACGGCGGCGTCCATCGCGGCACTGACGTCGTCAAGGCCCTCTGTCTCGGCGCCAAGGCCGTCGGCGTCGGTCGCGCTGCCCTCTGGGGCCTCGGCGCCGGCGGCTGGCGCGGCGTCGACCGCACGTTTGAGAGTGAGTGTTTGGTGTTTGTGCGGTGTTTGTGCTTTGTGCCTTGCGTTTGCTCCTCTAACTTCTCCAGTCCTCTCCGACGAAATCACAACCTGCATGCGTCTGCTCGGCGCCACGTCCGTCAGCGATCTCAACCCACGTATGGTGAGTGTCAAACCACACATCCCAACCCCCATCCCCTTTCCCAACCCTTCTCCCAACATCAAAACATCCGCTGACCTTCAGGTCAACACGCGTGCTGTCGAACGAGACATCTTCGACGGCGGGGCTGGCCTCAGCGAGCTCGGCCTGATCCCCGTCAAGGCCAAGATCTGATTGCAACCACCCCCTTTCTCCTTTCTGCACCGGATGCGAGACCTCCCTTTTATATTGCACATCCACTCGTACAAATACAACCCAACCCGCATTGTGCCCGGAATCTGTTCCCGTATCCCATTCGGAAGGAACGTTACCCTCGCGTGCCTGCCGTCTCAGCGTCTTCTTGCCCGGACAGGGTCTTGCATCACTATTGGCTCGGAGAAAGACCCAAACCGGAACAGCCCATTTACGGCTACCAAGTACGGAATATGTAAAAATAAAATCGAAAAACGAAAAGCCGAGCCCCAACACAGGATATTATCTTACGAGCCTATTTCCTGCCCGTTGTCGAGTCGGAAAATCTCAGCTCGGATTCACGTAATTTTCACCGTCATGGCACTTTCTATGGGGCGGCCAGCACTTTTTTTTGTTTTTCTTCTTTTTTCGCCCTTTTTTTGCTTTTGCTCCTTTGCTTTTTTTTATACTTTCAACGCCGTTTCTGTTGGGAATACTAAAGCTACCCCTATTCTTCACGGCCGCCCAATCGCCGGCCAGAAGTGGAGCGGCGCTGGGCAACAGCAGGAAAGGCCGCTGTGGAAATCCGGGGTTTGGCGGCGTTTAGCCACTGCTAGCGGCCTGTAGCAGCTCACAGCTGTCTCTCGCCTTCTGCCTTCTGCACAACGGTATGACCGCGTTGGTGGGGCCGCCTAGTGCTATCCATGAAATTTTCGATGGGCCAGCTAGCGTGCGGTGCGAAGCCTGAAATGAACACGGAAGAACTAGAGCCAAGGACTGGTAGACAAAGGGAAGGAGAAGAATGAAGAAGGAAATGAGAAAAGGGAAGACAAGAAAAGATAAAAAGGAAAAGACAAAAGAGAAAAGTGGAGAATAAAGAAAGAGGGAAAATGCCATGCCGCGATCCATCTCCGGCGATCTTACTAATACGCGTATTTCGCCATTGCGACTTTATTGCCCACAAGCTTACTCGTCGAGCCAGGGGCGAACTCCCTCGCAAGACACTGCCTGCAGCCTCCCCTTCTCGGGATCAGCAGCCAAAAACAACGAGGCCGATGTCAAACCCCGCCTTCTTTCATTGCTGAGTCTTCTCCTCAGCATGTGCAGCCCCTTCCCCGCATCTCACAAGATGCCGAGGACGTCAGAACAGAGGCTTGCGTGAGGGGAA
Source organism: Grosmannia huntii (assembly GCA_019925595.1). Taxonomy (NCBI): domain Eukaryota; kingdom Fungi; phylum Ascomycota; class Sordariomycetes; order Ophiostomatales; family Ophiostomataceae; genus Grosmannia; species Grosmannia huntii. Next base: position 29,664 of record JADHKJ010000026.1, read on the forward strand.
ATACGCTGTCCTTTATTATTGGAGTCTCACGGATTACCGTTCTTCTGCACACAGTGTGCGCCGCCCTTAAAAGTACTCCGCACTGTGCCCACGCCGCCTGTCCCTGCTGTCGCATTGCTGCTCGCACGGACTGCGAAGGCGGGAAGGATACTACGCTCACAGACGCTAATGCGGCCAGCAGGCCAGCCAGCTAGCTGTTGGCTTCTCTGCCTTCCCCTTTCTCCTCTCTCATGCGCTGACGATCTCTGCTTCTCTCTCTCCGATCTGCACGCCACCCTCCCTCCTCCATCGCTGTCCTTCGTCTTTGCCATCTGAACCAACAGATAGCCCATCTGCCTTGTCCTAGATCGCCCACACTTGTCTGTCTCGTGATGCCCGGCTTTTGCCCAGCTTTTTGCCCGCTTCGAGAATCAACCTCACCTCGTCCTTCGTTTGCCCACTTCGCCCTCCTATTTGGGCCCTTTTCACATCTGCCGTCTCGCCTTGCAAATCACCCTCGTCCGCTTCTTTCCGTGCCTCCCATCCCTTTCCGTGCACTCGACCCCGGCTCGTAGACCCGTAATGCTCCGTTATTGCGTACTGTATGCATCTCCAACCAGAATACGATGCACCCTCACGGACGGAGTATCTTGCAAGTCTCTGCCTCTCGGGGCCGACAGCCGCCTCCTGCACTTCACAGCCACATTATGCAGCCGCCCACTTTCAAGAGAACGGGAAAGGAACTTTTGCACACCAGTCCAGCCGTATATCCCTCCCGTGTCTGCTCTGCCCTGCTTTCTGCCGCAAGATCCGAACAACTGCCTCATCTTCCGTGAATAGCCCCAAGGACCAACAGCAGTCCTTGCTCACGCGTAAGACCAGCTTTGACTTGCCATCTCCAGAGTCTTGGCCTGTTGCTCTCCGCACTTGGCTCTGCCCGTCCATCCCCACGTTACGCTTCTTCGCAAGCGTGAACATATATATTACTCCGTGCTGCTCATTGGTGTAAGTCCATGCCCAATTCGACCGCTTATAACTTACCTCACGCCCCCCCCCCCCGGCCCTGGCTCATTTCCCACTTTTGTCTCCCGTCCGATTGTCGAGTCGCCTTTTCTCTCTCCAGTTGCTCGCTCCATCTCTCATCCTCTCTGTGTCGTATTCGCATATTCTCTTGCCTCTGCGGGGCGCTGATTCCTTTTTTTCTTTGGTTTAAGTCCAGATACCCAACTCTCCGTTCTCTTGTTCTTGTTCGACTTCAATTCTTGTCCCCTCACCTTTGATTCTCAGCCCCTCCCTTTGCGAAGAGGGAAACCATGTCATCTGGAAAAGTTACCGGCGCCGCCCATGTCTCCCCAACCGCAATGGACTTGGACAAGAGAGACGAGGACACCTCCGTCCAGTACACTGAAAATGCCGGCCGGCCGTCAAAGAAGAGTGTCTTGATCGCACACGCAAAGCGCTTCTGGTGGGCGTACCTGCTGCTCGGCTGCTGCATCGTGGCCCTGGCCGTCCCTCTCACGTAAGTGTCCATGCCATTCGCCACACTTCCGACTGCCACCCGTTGCTGACCGGCCCTTGCAGCATCTTTGTCGGCATCAAGCATCTGGCCCAGAGCCAGCTCAACAAGGCCACCCTGGCCATCCAAGGCATCACTGTCACCAATGCCACCACCGATAGCTTCACCATGGCCATCAACACCACCATCAAGGGCTCCAAGACCAAGGCAACCGTCCACGGCTTCGTTGGCGCCATGTATCTCGAGGACGAGCCCGGCCATGTTCCCTTTGCGCACGTCAACTTCCCCGAGACCAAGAACAAGCCGATGCAGTCGGTCAACATCACCCAGCTCGTTCCCATCGAGAACCTGGCCGCCCTGACCACCTTCAACTCCTGGATGCTGGCCAACGAGTCGGTGCGCGTCACTGTTGACGGCAACACCACCGTCACTGTGCCTGGCATCAGCCACAAGTACCATGTCCGCTTCCACAAGGTCCTCACCTTGACCGGTACGTGTTCTCCATTACCAGCCCCTGGCCTTGTCAGCTAACAACTCTCTCTCAGGCCTGGACAGTTTCAACGGCATGTCTGTCGCCAACTCCTCTCTCACCACCGGCTCCTTTTCTGACGGCAACAACTTCCACACCACCGTCACTATTCCCAACAAGTCGGTGCTCAGCTTCGAAATTGTAGGTGCCAGAAACGATCCTTTCCAGAACGCTCTTCACAGCCCCTTACTAATTTTCCTTTAGGGCAATGCCACCTTCCGAACTTATTTGAACCAAACGGAGATCGGCACAACCTACATTGATGACGTCTTCCTTCACCAGGGCGACAACCAGTTCTTCCTCCGCGCTACTCTCGCAGCCATTCCTGTCCTCACGGCCCTCGACTCCCAGCCGTACTGCGGCAACGGCACGCTGCCCATAACCATCAGCGGCCGCTCTGTCGTCCGCAACAGCGAGAACTTGACCTACTTCTCTGACGCTCTGGCCTCGTCCAACGACACCGTCCAGGTCCCTCTGGCCGACGCCTTCAAGGCCATCAACATCACCGTCCAATGCCCGAGCTCCAGCAGTTAAGGCAGATCTTGCGGATAATTTGCCACGCTCTTTTTGTTTATAATGCTTGTTTTTCGGCGATGATGGTGTTTGATGCCTTGTAATGTTTTTTCAGAGATACCTCGTCTGTCGTCGCGGGGAACCAGAAATAAGGAATGGAAAATGCGAGATTTGGCAGTCGGGGCCAAGACTTATAAAGGAAGGAAGGATCAAAGGATCACGGGATCACGCTCTTTCCACATGTTGGCTATCTGTCTATTTTCAGCCGCAAAACGTACTGGATCTTTATGATCCGTCACATACATATATATATAGCCGACTTCAACGGCATCATCTTGGTCCAACTTTGCGCCTTGACAGCCCGGTGTTTGTGTAGCAGATTCTCGCCATATGCTGCAGACAACTAATTCAGGTAAGATACATTATAATACCGACTCTCCAACATCAGTCAAGCCTGCTCTTCCGTTTCCCAGTGATCGGCCCTGTTGATGCTGTTGTTGTCCCTGCAGCTGCCGAGCTGCCAGTCCTCGCGGCCGTCGCGGCCACAAAGTCGACCCGCTCCCCTGCCGCCCGCGCGCGCTGACGTCCCAGCTCCTCTTGCACCTTGCGCAGCGGATGTCGGTACGCCCAGGTCGGGAAGACGGGTGCTGTGGTTTCCTCTGCGTCTGGGTTCCACACTTGGACTGGCAGCACTGTGCCGTACTGTGCTGGCCCGGGCCCGTCCAGTCCCACAAAGGCCATCAGCTTGTCCATCACGGCCGGGTTCTTCATCGCCCCCGACTGCTCCAGACGCGCATTGAAGTGCGTTGCCTTGTCGCGCTTGAGCGCCAGAAACGTGTCGAACTTGCTGCTGAGCGCCTCCAGGCCCGGTGGCGGCGTCCCTGGCGGGCTGCCGGGGATGGCAAAGTCGGGCACGCGCGGGAGCGTCAGCTGCCGCAGCAGCGCCCGTTCAGCCGAGTACGGCGACAGCGGTGGCTCGCCGTCGTCGTTGTCGTCGTCGTCATCGGCCGGTAGAGGCGTCGCTGCACCGTTGCTGCCATCCGGCCGCGCAGGCCCGATCAGGACGTCAGACTCATCCGCCCCTGTTCCTAGGGTCGGCACGTCATCCTCAAGCTGCTCGTCTTCACACGCTTCCGCTGGAGGGACCCCTCCGGTCACGCTGGGAGTGGCTGGCTGTTGCGCTTGTAGGCTAGCTGCCGTCTGTCTTGTCAACTGGGGACTGTCCAACACATTGGTAGGGAAAAAGGCAGCGTCGCAGCTTACCCTCAAGGGCACCGCTTCTTCCTGAGCCACGTCTTCTTCTTCATCGCTGCTTGCATACGCAACAAGTCCAGCCATGGCAACGAAAGATGGGCTGCCGCATTGACTAACAGGCTCGAGATGAAGTGCGCTTTCCGTGGTAGCATTTGCGAGAGACACGTGACTGGGAAGGATTAGTGTTCCACAGCGAGGGACCGTTTGCGTCCTCAGGCATCCAACACTAGCCGCTCCAGAGGCAGCAGCTGGACGCGAAGCTGTGAACAGCTCCAGGCGGACTTTGTCTTCACGACAGGACCACTTGCCAACACCGACGCAACCAGCCTGAATCGACAGACAATCTGGACGCCATATCCTGCTGACTGCACTCGCTCGACTACAAAGACCTCCTCCCGACACCCCGTACCAACATGGATCACCGCCCACAAGCTTGGGGTCGGGTATGTTTCTCATGGCTTTGGTGTGTCCCTTGTTTCTGACGTCTCTGCCACAGCCTCGCGACGACATCTACGGAGCATACGATGCCTCGTACCTGACCAGCTCTGGTCCGAAGCAGGCCACACAGTCGCCCATCGTGACGGGCACGTCTGTAGTAGCACTCAAGTTCAACGGTGGTGTCGTCATGGCTGCCGACAATCTTGGTGAGTTGGTCGGCTTCACTTTGGAGGACGGCCACCGACTGACACCCTCCAGCCTCGTACGGCTCGCTCGCCCGGTTCAACACGACGCTGCGGCTGCGGTCGTTTGCCAACACGTCGGTCATCGGCTTCAGCGGCGACGTGTCGGACATGCAGTACCTCGACCGCGTTCTGACCGAGCTCGCCATTGACGAGACGTACGACAATCCAGCGCCGAGCGCTGAGGAGCGAGAGAACGACGACGGCGAGATCAAACGGAGCAGCACGCTCAACGCCGCCAACCTTCACAAATACCTCGCCAAGCTGATGTACTACCGCCGCAACAAGTTCAACCCGCTCTGGAACCAGCTGCTGGTGGCCGGCCTCGACGACGATAGCGAGCCCTTTCTCGCCTGCGCTGACCTGCGCGGCACCACTTATTCGGCCCCCAGCCTGGCCACTGGCTACGGCTCTGCCCTCGCCCAGCCCATCATGCGTCGCTACGCCGAGACCGACGAGCAGGCCGCCAAGCTCACCCGCGAACAGGCCGTCGAGATTGTCCGCGAGTGCATGAAGGTCCTCTACTACCGCGACGCCCGCAGCCTCGACGTCTACAGCCTGGCCATTGTCACTGCTGCCGGCGTCGAGATCAGCACGTCCGAGAAGCTGGAGGCCCAGAGCTGGGCCTTTGCAGACCGTATACGCGGATATGGCACACAGGTTGTGTAGGAAACGGACTTAGGCAGCTATGCAGACATGAATACACCAATGCATCCTTGTCCATCAAAGCTCGTAGATTTGCATTCTCTAACCAGTCGTATTTGACCAACTGCAAGTATTAAAAAGTACCCTCTCTCCAACCAAGAGAATTAATGAACAAACCCGTCTGAGCCTCCCCTCCCCCCTCCTATCTCTACGAGTACATCGCTCTTTCATTTATCCTCGTTTCAAACAAAACCCATAAGACCATAGATAAACTCATTAAATCAAAGACTGAACTCCGTTGCACGTACGCGGGCAACTCATGCGTCTGGACCCTTACTCGACCGTGACAGACTTTGCCAGGTTGCGGGGGAAGTCCACGTTGAGACCCTCCAGAACGGCCAGCCAGTAGGCAATCAGCTGCAGCGGCACGACGTTCAGGATGCCTTGGAGAACGTCCACGGTCCTGGGGATCTCAATCTTTTCCGCCTCTGTGGTCTTGAACTCGCTGTCGCCGGGGTTGCAGATGACAATCGGCTTGCCGCCACGAGCAATCACTGTACTTGTTAGTGGTCGTTTAACGGGGATGGGAAGGGAGGGGTAGCAAAAGTATGAAAAAGGCAACTCACCCTGTTGGTAGGCGTTGAGGGACTTTGTGAAGAGGTTGTCGCGGGTAAGGATCATGATGATCGGGAGGTTCTCGTCGACAAGGGCCAGCACACCGTGCTTGAGCTCACCCGACATGACGGCCTCACAGTGCAGGTAGGAGATCTCCTTGATCTTCAGGGCACCCTCGAGAGCGGTGCTGAACTGCGAGCCACGACCGAGCAGGAGAAGAGACTTTTGGTTCTTGAACTTCTGCTGGCACATCTGCTTGATGGCCTGGTCCTGTTGAAGCACGCCTTTGATCTGACTCGAGATGTTGGCGAGACCCTCCATGATTTCCTCACGACGCTGCTGCTTGCTCGCGCGGTCCTCGCTCAGCGACAGTGCAAACATCACCATGGCAATGAACTGCGATGTGTACGCCTTGGTCGAGGCGACACCGATCTCGGGGCCAGCGTTGACGTGCACGCCACAGTGGGTCAGCAGCGAGATGGACGAGCCAACGACATTGACGATACCAACGGTCAGGGCGCCGCGCTCCAGGCAGTACCGCAGGGCCAGCAGTGAGTCGGCCGTCTCGCCCGACTGCGACACAAAGATGCACGTGTCGTCACGGAAGACGGGCGCCTGTCGGTCCAAAAAGTCGGATGCCAGCTCGACCGCGATCGGGATTTCGGCAAGCTCCTCAAACACACCGCGCACGGCCATGCAGCTGTGGTACGAGGTGCCGCAGGCGATGAAGATAATGCGTCGGCAACGGCGAATGGTCGACATATACGACCGCAGGCCGCCGAGAGTGACCTTCTTGTTCTCAATGTCCAGGCGGCCACGCATGGTGTTGACGACCGACTCGGGCTGCTCGAAAATCTCCTTCTGCATAAAGTGGTCAAAGTTGCCCTTCATGATCTCCTGCAGCTCCAGCTCCAGGGTCTGGATGGCACGGATGTTGGAGCTGCCGTCTGACTTCTTCAGGCGGTGGATGTTGAGCGAGCCCTCGTGGATGTGAGCAATGTCGTCATCCTCGAGGTACATGACCTTCTTGGTGTGCTCGACAATGGCCGACGGGTCGGACGAGAGGAAAAACTCGGTGGGCATGGGCATGCCGTCGTCGGTCATAAAGGCGCGTGACTGCGAGCGGTGGAGGAGCGACTTGTCGGGGGCGGAGAGGCCACCGAGAGCGGCGTCGGGCGAGAGCAGACTGCTGCCACTGGTGACGCCGGCCTTCTTAAGGGCAACGTTCTGGGAGGCAGCCTCGGCAGGGAGCGGGCTGTTCTCGTCGGCATACTCGACGTCGACAAAGTCGACCTTCATGCGCTTCTGGGTCTTGACGCCGATGACCAGAGGGGAGCCTTTGCGGGCAGCGATCACCTCGTGGGGGTAGTGCACAGACTTGATCAGCAGACCGTAGGCGCCCTCCAACTCGTTGATGACGGCCTTGGCCAGGTCAGTGAAGCCGACCTGCGGGTGCTGGTCGTAGATGTACTTGGCCAGCTTGGCAATACACTCGGTGTCTGTCTCGGTCTCAAACTTGAAGCCCTTGCTCTCCAGGAGCGTCTTGAGCTCCTTGTAGTTGGTGATGATGCCATTGTGGACGATGGCAAACTCCCAGTTGGGGTCAGACCTGTATACAGCCACAATGTCAGTCAGCAGCTCCTGTAGCGCCACATCCACCGTGTTCGGAGGCCTGCTTACCGGTGAGGGTGGCAGTTCACGCGAGACGGTGGGCCGTGGGTGGCCCATCGGGTGTGTGCGATGCCGCAGTGGGAATCAAACGTCTCGTCCAGGTCGAGCTTTGAAGAATCGATGAGAGCCTTCAGCTTGGCCACCTTACCGACCTCCTTGAAGGCAAACACTTCATTCTTCTTGTCGCCGTCGACGGCCAGACCGGCAGAGTCATAGCCACGGTATTCCAAACGCGAGAGACCTGTTGCAGCAATGGCGAATTAGCTCTATTCTGCTTAGGGGTTTCAAGCTGCACTAGTGGTGATCCTAAATCCTGTAGGATCTCCAGGATGACAAGAGACAGAGGGGAAAGATGCAAGGATAGCGTACCGTTCACGAGAGTGTCGACGACGAACCGCCTGTCCCGTTCGACCAGGTAGTTCACGTAACCGAAAATGCCACTGCGAATTAGACAGCGTGTTAGCTACAACGTGCTGGAAGCTATCGAACAAGCCAGGTATCGGGAAGACGGTGACCCACCACATATTGTCGGGCTGTTGGGAGAAGGGAGGAGTCGAAGATGAGAAGATGCAGTTGGCGGGAACAGACAGCTTTGGAGATAGAGACAGGGCAGGAGAGATGGGCTGGTTTATATATGAAAGAGAACAGGCAGGAAGGGGCAAGCAGGAAAGACGAACGGTGACAAAGGAAGATAGATATACGAGCAAATAGATGGAGGGGGGTCGGAAGCAGAAACAGAACGGCTCCAGTTTTATTAATGGGGCGGAGGGCCAACCAAGCAGCCAAAGCCCCGTCTAGTAGCGGTGTTGAGCGTTGGTGGGTGTCCAGGCCAGGGGTGAGGGGTGCGCTGGCTAGGGAAGGAGAGATCGGCGTTAGGAGCTCTCTGTTTTGGGGGCGGTCGTTTCGTTCTGGCCGTGGGAAGCAAAGAGGTCTCTGGGGTGGAGGAGCAGAGGTGCGGTGGGACACGAGAATACGATGGCAGAAATAAGGTTACGAAGCAGCGGTGCGTGCCTAGACGAGCGCGCATCGGCTGCACGAGGCCGCGACTATGGCTGTGTATGCAGAACATACAGAGTACGGCGTTGTACAGGAGATACAAGTCCGTAGCTAGTTGAAAGGCTCAGATGCTCGGAATTATCCAGAGATCGTGCGTGGGGCGTCGGCCCAGCGCATAGTCCATCGAGATGTCACCAGCGGCGACAGACGGAAGAAGTCTCCCGGTAGCTCTTCGATTCTGTGCTCAGCTGGCCTCAGCTGCGAGCAGATCGAGTTAGGTCTGGCGTAGGCTAGTGCTGAGAAGTCGGTCTTTGAAGCGGGCTACCGTGGCATGTTGTTGTTGTTTTTTTTGTTTTTTTTTGTTTTTTTTGCAGGCCGTCATCGCTTGCCCCTCGTACGGAGTCAGATTTGTTGCGGTGGACATGTCGTGTTCCAGGGGGGGTCATTGTACGAGACTAACTTGGACAAGTAGGATACACAAGATTGAATACAACGTACTGTACTCCGTAGATACATGGTACTCCGTACGGTGTAGTCCTTTCGCTCCGGAGTCGACAAGAACCAGTCCTGGTGTGACTAGCTCTTCTCTGGATGTTTTGCCTGGGCTTTTTCCCACTCCTTTCCGTAACCTGTCTTTTTTAAGAACGCCCGGTGTCCTCGCCTTGGCCACTGCTCTTACTCGCCCAGATTGGCCGGCCAGCCAGACTAATTCCAATAATAGCAAAGCCCACAATTTAAAAACTGGGCGAATCCCAGGGTGCTTCAATCCAGACAGCAACGGAAGCAGCAGTTTCAGGTCATTCGGCCGCGCTTGGCGACGTGAGATGCGATTCGGTCCCATCAGTCTGACCTCACGGAGTCCTCCGTATGCACAAGGATCAGGGTGTAATGCCAAGCACAGTACATCTGCAAGGCTTAGCGGAAGGAGGACAGATGCTGGGAACTATGCTGGAAACGGCATCATTCTGCTTCGTCTGCTGCAGCTTTGCTCCAGAACGAATCCTCTTCTGCGTTGTGGCGGTGCGCCAGCAGATCGTCGCCGGGCTACCAGGTTGTTGGAATGAGAAAGCAGCCCATAATGAACAAAGAAAAGGCGTTGGGCTGACAGGGCTGATTCGCTTGCTTCTCCCTCGCCGGTCAGCCTTATTAACACCCACATGTCTGCAGCTTCGAAAGGACACAACGGACAATGCCATGGCTCGCATTCGCATTCCGCACCAATGACAAAAGAAAATGCTTCTATTTTTACAACTAGCAGCTTCAGGTCCGCAACCCAATGCTTTGCTACCCACGGTTTCCCGCATTTACAGCTTCTGGTACTCCAACTTGCCCTCCAGCTTCTTGGCCTCGGCTACCTTCCGCACCGCCTTGTTGAAGTCGTCCTGGTTGACAGCGTCCCGGTAATCCTTGATAGCAAACAGTCCGCTATTAAAAAACACACTGTTAGCTTCTGTCAATGTAGGTGCTGTTCGCCGTATCCAGACTTACGCCTCTGTCACCACATTTCGTAAATCAGCCCCATTCAGGCCATCGCTCATCTTGACCACGCTCTCAAAGTCAATCTCCCCCTCTGTAATCACACTCGCCGCGTGGATCTTGAGAATCTCCAACCGGCCAACCTCGTTTGGCAGTGCAATCTCAATCTTGCGATCCAACCGGCCTGCTCTCAGCAGCGCGGGGTCCAGAGTGTCGGGCCGGTTCGTCGCCATGATAATCTTCGTCTTGCCGAGGTAGTCGAAGCCGTCCAGCTGGTTGAGGAGTTCCATCAGCGTCCGCTGAATCTCTCGGTCGGCACTGGTGCCCTCCGAAAATCGCCGGCCACCGATGGCGTCAATCTCGTCCATGAAGATGATACACGGCTCGTGCTCTTTGGCGTAGCCGAACATCTCACGGATAAGGCGCGCAGATTCGCCAATGTATTTGTCGACAATGGCGGACGAGACGACTGTGTAGAAAGCATGTTAGACTCCAGAGGAGAAAGCGCGAGATGACCGTCGCACCTTTCAAAAAATTGGTCTCGAGGCTGCTGGCGACCGCGCGCGCCAGTAGAGTCTTGCCTGTGCCTGGAGGACCATAGAGTAGAACGCCCTTTGGCGGCTTGATGCCCACCCTCAAGAACAGCTCAGGGTTCTTCAAAGGCAATTCGATAACCTCGCGGAGTTCCCGAATCTGTTCGTTCAGCCCTCCGATGCCCGCAAAGTTGACCTGACCGGGATCCTCCAGAGACATGTTGTACACCAAAGGATCGACCTCTCGTGGCAGCATCCGCATAATCGTGAGCGTCGTCATATCAAGAGCTACACGTGTTCCCTGCTTCAGCTTGGCCTTGTCCACCTTCGATCGGCACCCAACAACGTATCGTGGCCCGGAGGATGCTTTGACAATGACTGTGGAAAGAGGCCAATGTCGTCAGTTTGTTGCTTCCTCTATCATGTGGCAGTGTCGCACAGGTCACAACACTCACATCGCTCATCGTCCAGCTGCTTCAGAACTTCGCCGATAATCTGGCCCACACTCTGCAGCGCCTTGATGTTCTCCTCGGTCTGGTCGTAGTTCTTTTGTAGACCCTTGATCTCCAGGCGCAGCGCTTTGAGCTTTGCCTCCCATTCCCGCGATTCGATCAACTTCTCCTTGAAGGCCGCAAGGGCATGTTGGCGCTCCGGGTCCGCCATCGTAGAAAGTCGAGGGGGGTAAGCGTCAGAAGACAAGTCGCGGGCGATTGTACCCAAAAAAGCAAGCAGCGTCTATGTGCCAGATCGCGCAGAACCGTGCGCGCAGATGTTGGACGGCTGGACGTTTTCGATAGGACAAGAAAGGCCAGTTGCAGTGACGTGTGGTGATCAAAGAATGCAATATGGATCTGAAAGCCCACAACGACGCCCCGGAAAGCTTACCTCAAGCTCCTGCTGCCTTGTTGGCGTGGCGCCTGCTCGGGAATTTGTTATGCCGGTTCCGACGGGTATGCCGTAAACGCACATAGTGAATTAAACGCCACCATCGGATCCGGCTTCCAACGAGTTAGACGTTCTTTCTATCTCGCTTTGCAAGCGAATCTCTTCTAAGCCGCAAGTTGGCATCTCACTCTTTATGAAATATGAGGGGTTGTCTTGTAAGATATTAGTTGGCGGACTGGAAGGTATACGCCAGATGAAATTGCAGCCCTCCGTACTAACTCCGTAAACCGCACTGTACGGCGTATGGGAACAGACGTTATGTACATGTTGGCTGCTAGTGCTGCTGGCATTCGACTGCAGCGGAGACTTACAGTAGCTGCTTATATGTCTTTTATGCTAAAAATATATAAAGGGATTGGTTAAAAAGACACAGGAAATATGAGTGCTATTTCCTGTTCTTACGTCCTATACGGCGTGTTGGATCAGCCATGCCAGGTACGTTTCATGAAAAGGAAAGCTGTTAAGTATGGGTATCCTCGCTACTTTTCCGATGCCATTGTAAACAATAATGATAAGGACGCCGTTGGTTCATATGGGTGGATCTTTATCCTGCGCGACTTCCAAATGCAACTCTCACTTCCACGGTCTTTTCAATGCCATAACCTGTGGCTGCACGCTTATCTGTCTCGTAGCCCATCCCCGAGGGTTGTTCCGCCGTCTCGTCGTAGTTCGCATCCGTCGTGATATGAGCAGTCGAGCTAGTTTCATCGTCGGAGTCACGGTTCGGTCGCGTCTGGGCTCGTGGTCCCGGTCGGGAGGACAAGTGGTATACAGACGCCCTCCCTTCGCTTTCCACATATGAGCTTGGAAAGAACCGGTCTCGCCATGCTGAGACCGAGGATTCGTTGATGCCGTATATGAAGGCGTCGATAACGCCTTGGATAACAATGCAAGACTGTCAGGGGTTTGTTTTAGCAGAGTACGGCGAAATGAAGACAGGTCATGCCATCTCATCCTACCTTGTCAACCGTCTGCAGCGCAAAGGGCGCAGGCTTTCCAGTGCAGGCCTGGTAGATGCGAATTGATGTTGGCAAAGTCCAGATGACGATATATGCCAAAGGGTACATAATCATGAGCCTCGCCAGCTGTTTTGGTCAGACACATCGATCCGTTCTCAACCAGGAGTGGGAAGCAGCAAGGCGAGAACTGACCCTCTTTAGTCTTTTTGTGGAGAGTGCTGGGGCTCGTATGGCGTAGATTTGCGGTTGGCCTAAACTGCTGGCTGCAGCATTGTTGTGTCTGTTGTTTGATATACCTTCTTCGCTTGATGCCATGAATCCGTGAGCGTGGAACAGGACTGCATAAAGGCGAGCGTACATGATGAGCATTATCAAAATGATCAGCCAGCGAGGAATAAAGTTGACAAAGAGGCGGACCTTGTCCGAAGTGAACCAACACCCTATTTCGTTGTTAGCCGAACAGTGGCAAAGGGAAAGGAATGTGATCAACAATAGCATACATGCGCCAATATTGCCGTAACCTGCCGTGGCCAGCCCGATGACGGCCCAGAGGACAGAGAAAATCCATGGCAAAGAGCCAATGATATTGATATGGTCCTGAACCCAGGACGATGCAATTTTATGGTCGGAGAGGATCAGATATGTGCATACACCAATCGCCAGCACCCAGTAGTCGGTCTGGATCACGAAGACCTGGGTCATGAAGCCGTTGTAGCTGCAGAAAGCTGCGTTCTCAGGTCGCTCGATATCCCTGCCGTTTAGATTCATAGCGGACGAAGACAGGAAATTGATTGCCATGACAAAATCGCTAAACGCGAGGCCACTGTGAGGGTGAGGCGTGCCGGATTAATGCCTGCTCTGTCTTAGGAGGGGTGGGGCTCTCGTACAGAATAAGTCGATGTCGAAACGAGCGAAGCTGCTTGAAGCACTGGTATCAAATAAGGCAACTTGTCAGATCTCTGGAGTTTGCCGACTGGGACCTTCGGGGATTTGGTGGAGGCGACAGACTTACGGCGAAACTGATAATAATCCACCCTGCGCCCAGTGCCGATAAGAGCGAGATGGCTAGGATGACGCTGCTCAGAATGTATATCTCGTGGTTTGTAGACGGCGCCGCAAGCACAGCTCGCGACGATGTTTCGTTTTCCCACGTCATCTGGTGAGCTGCTGTAAAACTACAATATCAAAGGAGGCATCGGTCTCCAACCCTAAGGCCAGCCGCAGGACAGCGACCACAAATTCATATTATACAGAGCGGAAGCGCACGGCCATAATGAAGCGTGGAGTCCTCCTCCAGAGAAGTCATGGTTAGACTAGTCGGAAGGCCCGTAAAACACTCGGCTGGTAATTGGATCTATGAGGCGTGTGGAGTTCTGGCCCTTTATGTTTTTATACATTTCCCTTGATATTTTCCTTCATGCAGCAGGATCAGCAGATTGGCCTGGAAATAGTGCACCGAGTACCCTGTAATCGGCAGACGTAACGTCTTTTCAATAATGTTCGAGCTTCGAAAGGCAGGGTTGGCAGCAAAGCAGCCAAAATTAGGCAGCATTAGACAGCAGCTCAAGAGCTCAGCCGCGCAATGGTGAACTCTGGAAGCCGTGCGAGGCCGTGCGAGGCCTTACGTATGAATTGCGTGGGGGCGATTTTGCATCTCCGGTCAGAAAGCCCATCGTGGATGGGGAACAGGCTTGTCGCCTGCTTAAATCGTAAAAACGCACGCATAATAGGAGTGCCTCACGGGGTATACGAGTACTCGTATTTTACATAGTATGGTTGATGCTGGGGAAAGGAGAAACTTAGCTAATAAGTAGTGTCCCGGATAGGTCCCGGATAGGGGTTGGCCTTCTCTTTTAGGTATACTCGTTTCAAAACAGCGTCGGGCCAATGATAGAGCCGCATTTTGGCAAGGGCTACGAACCTTGCCATAGTATGAGGCAAAGAGGAGGATGCTTTTCAACCCTCCCAACCTTCCAGTATTTATCGGCGGCGATGCAACACGCAGAACATTTCCAAATGGGCTGGCCTATTCCGTATTAAATGGGTAGTCCTCGTAAGAACAGGTGGGTTTACGTCACCTGACGTGCATTGACTGTGACCATAAGCGCTTAGATGAAACAGATTATGATGATCTTTGTCAAATCGGTCCATGGCCCTCGCGATAACGCACGAGCACGAGTAGAAACGAAGACCGAGACCCGAGACATGGATCCGATAAGACCCCCTGGCGCTTGCCGTGCAAGTGAGCTTGTCCTTGATCATGTGAGCAAGAGTTTGAGAAGCGTTGTCGTCACACGAGTGGTGCCCGTTCACCTGTCAGGAGCCTGTGCGGCTGTCAGTGCTAGCAGGCATGTGACAAACGGCGCCATGCCGGGTGCTCCCGAAGCAGTAAAGACGGCGGCGTTTCTTGCTCGTAGAGGTAAGATTTTCGTATATTACGTCGTATGTACTCCGTACTTGCAAATCCGATTACCGTGGTTGACGAAATATTGCTACTAGACACGAGGCATTAAACCCTGGCCACAATGTCCGTGCCTCTTAATTTCGGAAGGATATAAATCAGCCTAATAAAGGCATCGTACGCTTTGACTCCTCAAGGAGGAACTCAAGAATATCCTATCCTAAAAATGCACATATTTTGAACGGACGTTATGCATGCTATGTATGAGCCTCCAGGTTATCTCGGCCCAGCCGTGCCGCCATGATCGGCGGAGGGGTTGCTTCTTCATACGCTGAAAATGAGAGAAAGGTGAGTGTTATGCAGGCAAGTCGATCACTGGCCCAGACACAATCGTTCTCTTCGGATCAGAACCGAAAGGAGATTACCCAACTCTTCGCAATATGCGTGTCGAGAGGTGGTGCTGTAGGAAAGCAGTTGTGTTTATGGACCAAGGAAAATCAAGTTGTGATAATAGCCATTGGTCGAGTGGAGAGATATGCTGTGATTGCGACAGCCTCGAATAGTAAAACAAGAACAAGTCATTGTTTAACTGCGTAAGCACAAAGCGCTTGTCCTTGGAGACTAGGTTCCCACTGCCTGCACTCAATACAGTGGCGGGTGGGATCAGCCACAGAAGTTCCGTTAACAAAACGTGCACGTATTATGTCGATACAGTGTTTTTTTGGATAGCATATTTGTCACTATACCAAGTACTTGCAAAAACCGGGTGGTAAAGCTGACAAGATTCAGATGCTAGTCATCTTGGAACTCAGAAGCGTGGAGGGCACTGACTATTCCATACTTGGTACTGCATGCCTGTTCTCAGACAAGCATGCTCTGGGGTTTAAGAAAAAATGAGGAAGGATGCCATATACTGGATGGCTAGGCGAAACGATCGTCAACGCTTTTGACAAGGAACAGGTAGCAGGGACTGATACTTTTGCACATTGCTGTACTGGTTGTTCTCGTATGTTGTAGCGGCAAATGCAGAGCACAAAACAGAATGGATATAACGACCCATGATCATCTTCCACTGTAAGCTGTAAAGTGGTATATTCATACTAGAAAACGAGTAGACAAAGCTTCATGGTATAAATGGGGTAAAAATGAAAAGAAGCAATACCGAAAATGATAACCCATATTTGGAGACGACGTTAGACCAAGAAGAGAGGAAAGGAAAACGAAAAGACCCGAATCCGAACCTAGAACCCAAATCCCGAGTTCTCCCCGACGCCTTTGCCTTTGCCTCCGCGGCTATATTTTCCCTCGAAGACGCCATTGTCCCATAACATGAGGATCGAGCGCCGCATCTACCAGGAATGTAAAGATGAGATGAGGTATCTGATGTTGTATCGTGGGGTGGGCCTACTTTCGCAGGGTAACATACAGGCGCTCTGGTGAGATATTGGCCCTTGCGCTGCATCAGGCCATGCCGCACATGTAGAGGTGTTGTGCATTCGACAGGATCCCATTGTGACCTCTCGCCTTTCAGCTCCCGGTTCATCCAATCATGAGGTCTAGGGCGCTGGGGAATTATGACAACTGCTCGGATCTCAGGAGATAGTGGAGAGTGGTGTGATAAAGAACGACGCTAAGAGGACATAAAATCCACGACCACAAAACCACGCAGGGCATGACGTAGATACCGCGGAGGCCAGTGTGGTCGAGGATAGAAAGCCATGCGAATTCGTGATGACTAGCCGGAGCAAAACGGGCAATGGCCAGGGATGACAATATAGCGTTCGTGTGGTCCACTCGAGCATGACTGCTGTTTACTGCCGTCGAGGGACGTGCTAAAGTAGTGAGCTCCGGGGTCGACACAGCTTGTGTAGATATAATAGTTTTTGGTAAAATTGCACATGTTGAGCAGCGATGTCGATGGCTGAGGAGGTGAAATAGGACAGAGTGAGAATAGAGGAGTCCGAGACTTTGCTTGTATGCTGCTGTCCTTCTGATGGCTGAGTGTAGTCGAACGATGCGTGTTAGTGAGGTGAGGTTGAAGAGAGAGTGGCTGCACTGGCAAAGCGTATATATGTCCATGCGTGTGAGTGTGTGTGTATGTAAGACGTACAGGAAGAATATATCATATATACACGTTCTGTAAGCGATTATAAGTGTGAACAAAACAGGACAAGAGACGAAACAGGAACAGTGTGTTTGGGAAGCACAGGCAAGCACGGCGCGGTTATCAAAGTTGCAATCACTGTTGGTGCAGAAGCATCCCGGTGACATGCCTCGCATTCCTTGCTGCAAGTGGATATGATGTGTGGATGTGTATGGGCATGGAGCATGCCACGGGACCTGTGGGTACGGTGGGTGTTGAAGGCTGTCTTGAGTTTTCGTCGGCTGTCGTGGGTACCATGTATGGAGCAGTCTTGATATAGAAGCGTCAAGCGTTGAGTACGGTCGTGCGTGAGGGTGTGCTGTTAGTGTCTGGAGGGTGCGGACGAGGTTTAGGAAGCGACCAGGGGTGGCGACAACCGGCTATGAGGACGGGCGTTATATAGGGCAACTTAGGATGAGTGCAGTCCTGGGTGGTGAGAGATGTTCCGCAGACCATGCCGTGCTGAGCCCCAGCCCTCAAAACTGATGTGTCGCTTCGCGAGAATCGGACGAGGGTCGACAAAGCAATGCAGGCGTCAGGCGTCAGGCTGTGGTGGATTTTGGCGTGCTAGAACTATGGAGTACTTGTAGACGTTCCAGGCGTGCTACTATGTATGTGGGGGGGACGACCTGGGGGGTTCTAGAGCCATTTCCAAGATGAGGAGGGGTGTCTACTCGACAAGAGTGGCATGGGGTCAGGCTGAGGAGAGAAGAAGATTGCGACTGGACGGACAGATTATATCCATGGCTCGTATCTTACTCTTTCCATACAGGCATAGGGGCTGTTGGACGTGTTTGCAAAGTGTGAAGGCCAGAGGGCGGGAGCAGAGCGGGTGCACAGATGTGATGGCGAACGGGCCAGACAGGGGCAGGGGGCCTTTGCAACGGCCAGACGTATGCAGGCATGAGATGGTCAAGAGAAACTGTTGCGGACAGGTCAGCCCTGTTAGAGCCGGGGAAAAAGCACGAGAGGGGGAGGAGAGCGGGGCCACGGGCATATACGAGAGTACGAGTGTTCGTACTATGTAGGACAAGGGGGAGGGGTGTAGGAAGGGAAATGCTTATTGGTGATGAGGGTGGGAGATTGGAGAGATGGATGTGGCGAGGATGCAGGAGTAGGATGCGCGCTTTTGCGCGATGACACGATATCTCTTGGGGCAGATGGCCGAACGAGGGTGGGAAGGAGCTGTGGGCTACGAGAGACGACGAGAGAGGCGAGAGGGAAGGAGCGGAAGGGCTGTCTACTATGTACATGGTATGTAAAGAAGCTTGCTTGCTGGCAGGACGATAAGATAGCGTACAAAGTAGCGCGACGCTCGAGCGTCGTTAACCACGAACCTTACGACCGTTTTGCGAAAAACGGGCAGACGGTGTGCAGGTTAGCACCAGGTCCAAGCCCGCACGGCCGATTCGAAGCTGTCGAGGTCGGTGTCGTCGCAGCATTAAGATATCTCGGATGCGCAGGAACAAAGGAAGTTGCGACTGGGCCTAGTACGATATTATGGAGCTGCAGGCGGGCTTGGCGCGACTTGGCAGACGGTCGCACTTGCCCGTCTTGCGAAAGACCGTTGTGGGTCGCTCGACGACCGTTTCGTCCACGGAAAGATCTGTAACTTCCGTGGCCGCCAGAAGGCTCCTCTTTGCCTCCTGGCCGTCTACAGCCCCCCAGCAGACGCGTGCTGCAAGGTAAATCTATGTGACAATGCCAAGTGCGCCCTGGCAGGGAGGTGTGGGACGTGGAAGCTGTCATTCGTCGGTGTATCCGTAACTGGCAGCGGACGGCTTACGTACTCGTATGAGTGATCGGTGCGCGATAATTTCCGTGATATGTGATTTCGATGCTTGTTTGCGACTATTAAGTACTTGGCGCAAAGGCAAACGGCAAGCCCACCAGACAGTCCTTTCGGATGTACGGTAGATTGGATGCATACATAGTACACTGCACTCGTCCTTGAGCGCGCTGGGTCGTCAGCGGCTTGGACAGTCCTGAATCGATTGGATTGTGATCGATTGTGCTGCCGCGTTTGGCATCCAGAAGATCATTTCTCTCTTGGACGGCGATCGGCAGACTACAGGCGCCCTGGTGCCTCAACGGCATGAAATACGACTCGTATGGATGCTCTGAGAGCATGCCAGGTGCCCGAACAAGGATACGACTCCCTTTGCCCAGTGTCGCGTGGGCAGTCTCTGGCGCTCTGCATACCTCATACGGTACAGAGTAGTCCGAACGAGACGGCCTGTGTCCAGATCTACGTCGTATGCCCTACTCCGTACTCCGTACTCGTACTCCGTACGACATAGACGTCCAGACCCCAGGCACGATGCACACGCCTCCTGCGCCAAGTGCCTCCTTTTGCGCACGGGCACATTGTGCCAAGTCGCACGGGCGTCGACCGTCACGAATCCAGATGCCAGATAGCTGTTGGGGCCGGGCATGGCTCCTGCTCTTTTGCCGCTTTTCGGCTGCTCGGAATTTCGGAAAAGCACCGCTGTTCTCCCTCCATTTTGTCCTTTTCGCATTCTTTTTTGGTGTTACTGCGCCGTTTTATTTCCTCTAGAGCGGAGCCGCATCTGTGATTCGATCAAAAAAGTCCGGCTCCCGCATGCTCAGGTGACGAGACAAGGCCACCGGCACACTCTCGGAAATTCGCCGTGGCCATCGCCGCACGATCACGTTGTATTGCTGCGTACGATGCTCTGCTCTTGAAGCGCTAGCGGAGAATTCCAAGTGGGAAGGGGTTGCTTTTTTCTTTTCGGTAAAGGGGCTCTGCCTCGACCCGTACTCGTATTGCTTGGACCATGTCGTCAGAAGGAAGGAGCGGCAAGTACGATACTATGAGCACTCGTATCCTACGCCGGAATGCTCCTTCCCGTTACATCATAGATTCCCGTCGGATCTACGTGGTAGACGAAGAAGAAAGTTCAAAATAGCCCTATGAATTCTCGTGCTTGTAGGAAGAGCTGCAAGAGACCGAATCCGACGTCGTCCGACTTACACGCGACCGGACTGGAGCCGCATATGGGCCCGTATCACACACCTTCCAGGCCCGCTCACCGTCTCTTCACCTCCTGCTTTCCTGATTGGCAAGGGTCCGAGCGGACCGGCCGAAACAGGCCACGTCGCGACCAATAACAGCGCCATTTCCCGGTATTGTCTGACGGTTTTCTTGCGTCCAGTCGCATCTTTTTTACGGAGTACGAGGAATCGGATCGGTCTGCCTTGTTCGCTTCCGGTGATTGAGCTTCTGCTTGGTCCATTTACGAGCACACCCAAGTTATTTGGCATGGGAAAGAGAACGCGAGAAGGAGAAGTCGGAAAAAGGAAACGAAACAATGAAAAATAAAGAAATGAAAATAAAAATAAAAATAAAAATAAGAAAAAAAAAGAAAAAAGAAAAAAGAAAAAAAGGCAAAAGGCATGTGGTTGTTCTCGTTTTCGGGACCTGCGTTTTACCTGGTCAAGAATCCTGCACTGACTCGTCCTCGTACTCTACGCCCCATATGCACGAGCATGCAAAACTTTCATTTTCGTTTCATTGCCAAGGATTGCCGGATCAAGGCCAAGCCATGCACCGCTTCGAGAGCAGCCGACAGTCGAGGAGCCCGCAGCCGGCATCTTGCATTCTCGTAACATGGCACCCTACTACTCCGTACGTACGGAGTACTCCGTACTCCGTATGTATGTACGATCGCGCAAGGACCACTGCTTTTTTTACGACCTGTGCGCATATACACATGCATCTTTGCTATAGCCGAAGGCCCCTGCAGCTGCTTTGAGAGCGTTGCAGGACCCTCTGCCGGCCTCTTACAGACGGCCTGCACGACATACTACCTAGTATGTACGAGCATACGAGCATACGAGTACACGTCGTATCTTACATCCTGCACGCCTGCACAATGTGCCAGAGTTTTCATTTGGACGAGCAAGATGCGAGCGCAAGCAGAGAGATACCCCAGCCTGCCAGGTGGATCGCAGCCTCCCCTGGCCTTCCCTACGGAGTACATAGTAAGATACCTTGCGCCCCCTCCCCCTAAAACTGATCTAAAGCAGTTCCCGTTGCACAGACAAGACGCAAAAAAGGCAATGCCAGGTGTCCAGTACGAGTACGTCCGTAGCTCAGAAGAGACGGTGTGATTGCGCGGAACAACTGGGGATGAAGGACAGATAAATGGTACCTGTCCTGGGTACCCTTGTCTCGCTGTAAACAAAAACCTTTTCCCCCTTCTGCTCAGCAGCAAGTCTGTCAGCCAGATCTTGGGTTCTGCGGAGTGGCCAACCAGGGGAAAAGTGGAATGCCATGTATCAGAGCTTCGACAGCACAAGCAGGCCGGACTAGAATAAGTTCGCCTAGAAAAGGTGGCCTTCCGCTAGTGAGCCATCCTAGGTATGGAGCAGATGCTTCATGTTGCCCCATAGTTTCTATTCCCTGCAGTCCACGTTGCTGAGGGCGGAGGGATCGGGTCGGCGATGTCCTGCCGCTCGCTTCGATGC
Source organism: Grosmannia huntii (assembly GCA_019925595.1). Lineage (NCBI taxonomy): Eukaryota > Fungi > Ascomycota > Sordariomycetes > Ophiostomatales > Ophiostomataceae > Grosmannia > Grosmannia huntii. The sequence goes on from JADHKJ010000026.1 coordinate 51,010, forward strand.
AGCGGTAGATTTGGACAAATCATGGCTAGTCGGATCCAAAGCGAAGGGGACGAGTGGAGTTGGGCATACGCGTAAAATACGAGCATCTTCTGGTCCATACGGAGCACGTTCAAGAAGCCAGATTGCTCTGGTCGACGGCATGGCAAGACACGTGAGCACCCGATCGCCACTGTAATCATGACGATGTCATCGTTCCCCATGCGACAGACCCTCGCCGTCCCCCACTCGTTTCTGCCTGCCCCATATGCTTGAACGGCGGCCTCTGGCGGACGCATAAAGGCTTCACCCTTGGCTATGTGTTTGGCATAGGCGAGCTGGATCGTGAGTGGCAAAAGGATCATACGACACGGCTGGATAGCTGTCCTTTCAGCAGACAGTGGCTGGTGGGCGCCATAGTATGACGTAAGCATGCCAGCAAGGCTTGGGGGCTGTGGCTATGAGCTGTGGCCAGTCAGCGGCCAGAAGCGGAAGGAGGGGCGGGAGGATGGAGGGCCCCGCTTGTGGTTGGCTGTTGCCTGCCTGTTTTGGACGCTGGTCTCTGGCCGCCTTGTCCGCCTCCTTTGCCTTGTTTGCCTCGTGACTCCGACTTCTGACGATAGCATCGACAGCCTGCACCACGATCCGCGCCATGGCCCAACGCCCGCTGCGCATCCTCTGCCTCGGCGACTCCCTGACGGCTGGCTATACGCAGGCCGGCCTGCTCTTCCACCCGTACCACCGAGCTCTCGTGCGGAAGCTAAAGGACGCCTTTCCGGACCTGGAGGTCGATGTGGTGGAGGATGGGCTGAGCGGCGACGTCACGTCGCACTTTTCTCCCCGCCTCACGGCTGCGTGTGAGTGCTGGCCGTCGTCGTCCTTCTGCCCTGTATCGACGCCTCTACGGCTGCTGACCAGCCGCCTGCAGTTCGGGCCAAGAAGATGATGAGGCCGTTCGACTGGACCATTGTGTTGGGAGGGACCAAGTAAGCAGTCTTTCCGTCGCAGGCTGTTGTGCCGTGCTGACCGATGGCGTGCAGCGACCTCTGCTCTGGCGCGTCGCCGGAACAGACGTTTGAGAACCTGGAGCGCGCCTGGTCCAACGGGATCCTGCGGAGGAGCAAGGTGCTCGCGCTCACGGTGCCGGAGATGGCGACGACGTCCAGCTCGCCTGTGGTTGCAAGCATCCAGGCGCGGCGAGACCGGCTGAATGCCCTTGTGCAGGGCTACACGCACGAGGACTAGTATGATTGTTCTTCTTTCTTTTCTTTTCTTTTCTTTTAGCTGACAACTTCAGCTACTCATTCGACTTCAAGTCAGCGTTCTCTTACACGGCCATGTCCGAGGAGGACCGCAAGCGATACTGGGATGACACGCTGCACTTCACGCTGGCCGGCTACGACCTCATGGGCGACAAGATCGGGGCGGCGCTGGTGGACATTTTGCACCGGGAGGCGGACGCACGGGAGCAGGACCAGCTGTTGAACAACGGGGCCGGACAGGGCCGACAGCGTCGGAAGCGGATGTTCAAGGGCGACGAGAACAAGTTTGAGGAGGAGAGCGGCAGCCCCGGCGATCTGCGGCGGGGATATGTGGTGGTGCGGTGCAAAGACCTCGACTGAGACGGGCGTATGGTGAGCTGATGGGACGGACAGGCAAAGCGACGCTGGATAGATACCCAAACGGCGATTTGGACGGCTGTTAGACTTGGATTTGGCGTGCAAGCTTTTTGGCTGGGCGTGTAAAGGTTTATTAGGGTTAATTCATGTTTCGTGCCTTTCTTTCCGTTGCCATTATTTCGTCCTTGAAGCAACCGTGACCGAACGCCGTGCTGTAAGGAAGACCGGACTAGACGACGAGATTGCGAGCGGCAAAGTCCTGCAAGCGGGTCAGCAGGGTCCGAGGCGGACGAGAAGGACAACCTACGGGAAAGTCGCGCTGGATGGCGTTGGTGATGCTCTCGACCTCCTCGGCGAGGCTCTGGACGTTGGCGTCCCAGAGGCGGAGCTCGCTGTCGACGCGGCTCTCAGCACGGCCAGAGCCCTTGCGGCCGGAGGCGTCGCCGCCCTCGAACCAGATGACGGCGGCGATCTGGTCGATGCGGCCGAGCAGACGGCCCTGCTCGATCATGCGGGCCGTCGTCTCCTCGGCGCGATCAGGGGCGAGGTCGAGCAGGTCAGCGAGATCGGCGAGACGAATGTTGCGGTAGAGACGCGAGACGCCGAGCAGGTTGTGCTCGACGACGGCGCGGGCGAGCACGGTCTGGCCGTCGGCCGTGGTGGCCAGCTGGTGTGGCTGCAGACGGCAGGCGAACTGGGCCACGTCCGAGGCCGTCAGCAGCCGGTCGAGGAACATATTCTCGAGCATGGCAAAGGCCGGCAGCCCGGCAGCCCGCTCGTCCTTATAGAGTCGTGCCAGCACGCGGCTGCGTGTCGGTCCAGCAGGCGCCAGGATCGCACACGTCACCGCCACGCCCAGTGTGTGCAGCCGCTCCTCTTCCGCAATGGCCGTGCTGTAGCTGATGTCGTGATAGGCTGTGCTCGCTGCCAGGAACTCGCGCTTCGCGTCGTTGATGCGGGCCTGCGACAGCCGGAAGTGCAGGTTCAGCTCCGCGTCCTCCACCTCGTACAGCACCCCCTTGATCTTGTTCAGATACGCCTCCGCACTCGTGCTGTCGTCCACCTCCAGATAGTCCCGCACAATCCGCACCCACACCCGCACCTTGTCTTCCTGGCTGACCCGTCGTGCGCTGCCGTCCAGCGGGATCGCTGCCAGCAACCGTGCTGCTTCCGCGTAGTTCCCTGCTTCTTCTTGTGCCGTCGCTACCAGCTCGCTCAGCGTCGCTGCCTGCTCCAGCAAGCTCGCCTGTGCTGTGCCTCCTGATCCCGAGCCTGAGCCAGACCCAGACCCAGACCCAGACCCAGACCCAGACCCAGAGCCTGAGCCTGCTCCCAGTCGCTGCAGCACGTGTTCACCCACGGAAATCGGCAGCTCGTCGCTCTTGCTGTCCCGCAGAGCCTTGATCAGCCCGTCCAGCACTGCTCGTGCCGACACGATGCCCATCGACAGATCGAATACGCTGTCACCCATCGCCTTCAGGTCGTCGGCCAGCGTGTCCGGGCTCGTTATCGTTGGAAGCTTCTCCAGCATCGCCAGCAGCGCCGGTCCGGCGTCTGATGTCTTCTCGGCCTCGGCCAGAAGTTCGCTGACCTTTGTGCATGGAGCCATGCTGATGATAGTTTGTAGGACGATACAAATACGGGAGTACGAGTACTCTATACGTAGAGTACGCCATAGAAAGGCGGGGAGTTTTACCGTTCATGCGACTCGGCTAGTCATGTGACTTTACACGTGCACAACTATGCAAAGGGTATTATTGTTATATACATTGAGCTTTCTCGTCTTTGTTCTCTCTTCGTCTTTGTCCGTCATCTTTGTCCCTCGTCCCTCCTCCTCCATCCCTGCTCATCCATCCCTCCTCCATCCCTCCATCCCTCCTCCACCTCCCTCCTCCCTTCTCCCCCCTACACCCCCCCTCCATTCACTCCCGCCTCCAACCGGTTCACCAGCTTCTTCACATTCGTCCACTCCTCACTCCGCAGGTTCTCCTTCCCGCCCAGGTCTGGCCCCACCTCAAACACGGTCAGTGTCCCCGCAATGCCGCCCGTCGCCAGACGTCGTCCGTCACTCTTGTCCCAGGCCACCTTGTTGAGGCTGTTGGCCAGCAGCGAGCGGCCGTCCTTGCGCGGACTCGGACTGATGCGTGCCACAGGCTCCTCCGTCTCCACCGTGATGTCCCACAGCTCCAGCCAGCCGGCCCCGTCCACGAGGCTGAAGACGCCCGGCTTCACGGGCGACCAGGCTGCATCGTACACCACGTCTTCGCGCACAAAATCCATCAGTGGCGTCACCACGCCCTCGCTGCTGCTGTTGTTGTTGCTGCCTCCACCGATGCCCCCAATGCCCCCAATGCCGCCTACACCACCGCCCACGACGCCCGAGCCGGCTATCCCCCCCGCCACCACCGTGCTCGTCGCTGCTGGCGCCCGCACCTTCCACAGCTTCACTGACCAGTCCAGGCTCGCCGACAGCACCAGGTCGCCCAGATCCACGGGCCCGCGCGCCGGGTGGAAGTCCACCGACATCACCGGCCCTGCGTGGCCCCGATAGCTCACCCGTGCGTCCACCCCGGCCTTGGCCCCGGCGCGGTCGTATCGGTGGCACGGATAGATCGTGCCCTCCTCGGAGCCGACCAGGAAAAAGGTTGGGTCTGCGTCTGGGAAGGCCAGGCTCGTCGGCGCCAGGTCGTCGATCTTGCTCGGTGGCGGCACTGTCAGCGACAGAAACTCCTGCGGCTGGGCCAACATGTTTTCCGCCCAGCCGCACACCACGCCGTCCGTGCTACAACTGATGATGTTGTTGGCGTTCTGCGTCCCCACAATGTCCAGCGCGTACACTGGGTGCGTGTGGCCCGATCCTGTCAGCGGCGTCTTCTGCACCGGCGCTGAGCGTGCCCGTGTGTCCCAGACCAGCACCTGTCCGCTGTAGGTCCCGCCAAAGATCAGGTTCGGGTTGAAGGGCGAGAAGCGGGCTGTCAGGATGTCCGACTGCGCGTGGAACACAAACTCGGGCCGGTCGTGCAGGTTGAGGCTCCAGACCTGCACCACGCCGTCCGGCTCGTGTGGTGCTGCCGGGTTCTTTGTGTACGAGGCCAGCATCAGGTCTGGGAATTTGGGCGAGAAGTCGATGGATGTGATCATCCGCTTGCGCGACCATTTCTCGTCGTAGAACTGTCGGATCTCTTTCACCTTCCGTCGTCCCCGTCCGCCCACGTTGCCCTGCTCGTCCTCCTCGTCCTTGTCGTATGCCTGCAGCGTGTAGTCTGTCAGGATGTCGTATTCCAGGTCCAGCGCCTTTTCGATCACCTTGGTCGACTTTTCCAAAAAGTCTGCAAAGTCTGCCGACGACGTCACCGCTTCCAGCTCCTCTGTCGTCAACACCCGTGCCGGGTAGTTGGCCGTCTCTGCCTCTGCTCGTGCGTCCTCTTGGCCTGCCAGATGCTCTCGTGTGGCCAGCAGCTCTTCCTCCACCTCCCGCCGGATGTTCTTGCGCAGCTCCTCTTCCCGGTCCCGACCCCGCCGGCTCATCCGCTTGCTCGCCGTCGTCATGGCCATCGCATCGTCGCCGTCCGAGTCGTATGTCCCGTGGTTCTGCGTCGGTGCTGGAGGCAGCAGGTCGTCTGTCGTCTGCACGCCCTTGCTGTACGAGAAGATCTCCTTCACCGGCGACGGCGGACACTCGTAGATTGTCGTCAGCGAGACCGTCGTCAGCACCTGTGGCTGTGCCGCAAGTCCTGTTGCCGCCTGCACGTTTGCTGACAGTGCAAACTCGGACGTCTCGTTGCTCATCTCGCCCGCACTCAACACGCTGTTTGGCCGGCTGCCTCTGAGCGCCGGCGATGCTGCACCTCCCGTCGTTGTCGATCCAGGCCGGCTCTCGCCCACAAGGCTGTTGATCAGCGACTCAATCTCCCGCCGGTTGTCTGCTCGTCCAGGCACCGGCGATATCAGCTGCTCGACTCGTTAGCTTGCTTTTCGTCCTATCCATCCCATCCGAGACAACCACTCACGTCCGCCTGGCCTATGCTGTGCCGGCTTGCTGACGCCTGTGTGCGCAGCTCTCGCTGGCGCTTCAGCTCGGCGAGCTTCGCCTTCTTCGCCAGGATCTCATCGCGCCGTTGCTGCATCCTGAATTTTGCTCTGTCTGCTTGGCTTGTGTGTGCTCGCCGTTCTGTGTGCCCATAGGAGTCGTCTGAGCGGTCTTCTGCAAAGCTGCTTCTTCTGCCTCTATGCGTCCGTGGTCGCGCTGCGTCTCGTTGTTCGTCTCTCGATACGCGTCCCTCACGACAAGCTTCCACGAAAGCTGAACAGAACGTAGCCGTTAGCGGACGGGCAATGGCGTGGCACGTGACTGGATGGAAACAAGTGGGGTGGCTGCACCCCTGGAGTGACTGTAGCGGACCTTCTGCCCGCGAAAAATCCCGACCTCTCTTGTGTGTGTGCTCTGTAGCGAGAGAAATTTCCCTACGCGATCCGCGAGCAGGAGAAAAAAAACGTCAATTGAACCACACCACGGACACACTGCCACCGCCTCCATCCGCCCACTCTGCCCACGGCCCGCAAATCTGCCTACCGCCATTCGATCCCGACGCACTTTCAGAAGCAAGACCGCCGCTTTCCTATCACAATGTCGACCAGCGCAGGCGTCAACGTATGTCCTGATGAGCAGCCCATTGCGGATGCACACGGAATCCACCGTCGGCGGAAGCCTGGTCTGACCGTTGCCGTGGATGCTGTGAATGGCGTGGATGCTGACTGCCCTCTTTCGCAGGTTCTCCGGTACTCGGCTCTCGGCCTGGGCGTCTTCTACGGCTTCTACCACCAGCGGAAGATTTACTCGGCAGACAAGGTGGCCGCGGCAAAGCACGAGTACGAGCACAAACAGAAGCTCATTGAACAGGCCAAGGCAGAGTACAGCAAGTCGAAGCTGCCGCCATCATCAGGCAGCGGACGTGAGTGATGACGAAGTGGGGGAAGAGCCGGACGGGAGTGGTCTTGACGGCCCGCTAACCTCGACCACAGTAAACCAGGACCCGACGGACTCCAAGTTCGACCTCGAGGCATACCTGGAGTCGTTGGCCAAGGCGAACCCATAGACGACTGGCCGGGAGGGGGAACGAGAGCGGAATCGGGGACGATGATGGTGATGGTGATGGACGGTGACGGTGACGGTGACGGGATTGCCTTGGGATATAGAGGCAGACCGGCAATGATGGAAAAACGGCAATCGAGGCGCCGGGATGGGGCATGAGGCTGAGGACGGATCCGTATGGTTTGCGTCATTTTCCGCCTTGTGGCCGATGTCCGCACGAGAAGCACGGACATCGAATCGACAGGCCAGCCTCATCGACGGAGCGACGAGGTGCACTCGCACGGATGACCGGACGACGCATAGCTGCTCCCCATGATAAACAACGCATCAGCATGTATTTCCCTTGCCAGTCTCGACACCTGCACTTGTATAATTGTACGATACAATATCCAATTTAGACGGGCCACGGCCTTAGCCTGCGAGGATCCTGTCTGCCGTTTCGTGCTGTGTTGGTGGCGTGTCCTGGCTACCGTACGATGTCAGGCTCTCCTTTTCATCCTTTGCTCTTTGCCAGAGCCCGGCCAATCCGCCGTCTGGAGTGGCAGATAAGCAAAAGGGCAGAAGCCGAGACGAGTACACTGAGATCTCGGGATGAAGCCCAAGATGCCTCTGAGCCGCACATCGCCTGACCTCCGTCATCGTTTTGCGTACTCGCAGTCGCAGAAACGCCAATCACAAGCCTTATCAAGCAACACAGCGCTTTCTACCACGCCACCATCCAATGATAAGCCGTGCCGCTCCTTCTCGTTTTTCCCTCCTTCCCCATGTGGCATTGACTCAGCCTTTGCAACTCGTCCCTCTTCGTCCTTTTCGTCCTTTCTGCGTCGCTTTTTGCCTCGCTCTGCTCCCTACCATTCCCTTTGCCCGTCGGCAAACCCAATCCTCCCACGCTTCACTGCCGCTTTAGATGGGCCGGGCTGCCCCCTCTCCCACCTCCGTTGCGCTAGCATCACCACGCACTGCTGCGCGGCGACCAGATCGACATTTATCACAGCCTCTCTCGTCTTTGGAATGAGCAGCCTAATACGACTTCTTCAACCACCACCGACCATCGCCTCACACCTTCTGCCAACACGATGGTTCCGCTGCCGCTACAGCTGCAGGTGCAGTCGTGGTTGTGGCCAGCCACTTGGCCATTCGCAGCCTTGCGCGTTCCTCCATACTCCACGACCGCCGTCACGAAGACACATAGCATCGACCACCATCGCACGATCGCCCGACCAGTGCAGCTATACCCACGATGCCGACGACCACAACGATCCCGACCTGCCCTACAACCGCTGTGGCCGTCCGCCGTTTGCCCGGCCGTCGCCACCCCAGCCCTTTCGCTTCGACACCGGCGTCGGCATGTTTGCCAAACGCACTCCGCGACCGTTTCCCCCGCCCTTTTATTCGCCTCCGTCCGCGTCGTTCTCCGATCCGCTTAGCACGCATCACCTGAGTCGGGACCGTCGTCGAGCCGTCGTCGGCGGCCAGCTGATCGGCGGCTGCACCAACGGCGACGATGCCGTCTATGCGAGCGAGTATTTCGTCGCGGCCAACGACGGCGTGGGTGCCTGGTCGACGCGTCCGCGTGGTCACGCCGGCCTCTGGGCCCGTCTGGTCGCCCATTTCTGGGCAGACGCCGTCTACAACGACTTGCGGGCGGCAGACGTGGCTGACGCGGTATCCATCCCTCCAGACCCCATCCGCTGTCTGCAGCAGGCGTACGAACAGACCGTGGAGGCAACACGGGCGCCCAACGATTGGCAGGGAACCACAACAGCGACCGGTGCACAACTGTCCTACCATCGACTGGAGCCGACGAGCAGCAAGTACGAGCCGATGCTCTATGTGACCAACCTGGGCGACTCGCAGGTGATGGTGGTGCGGCCGGCCGAGAGCCTAATGATATTCAAGACAAAGGAGCAGTGGCACTGGTTCGACTGCCCGCGGCAGCTGGGTACCAACAGCCCGGACACGCCGCTGAGCAACGCCGTGGTCGACACGGTGCCGATCCACGTCGGCGACGTCGTGCTGGCCATGTCTGACGGCGTCATCGACAACCTGTGGTCGCATGAGATTGTCGAGCGGGTGAGCCGCAGCGTGGCCACGTGGCAGGCCCGCGAGAAGACGGACCTGGACCTGGAGCGTGGCATGATGGCCGTCGTGGCCGAGGAACTGGTGGAGGCGGCACGTGCCATTGCCGTCGATCCGTATGCTGAGAGTCCCTATATGGAGCACGCCATCGAGGAGGGTCTGCCCAGCGAGGGAGGTAGGTCAAAGCCCACGTCATAATCAGGAAGTCGCGGCTGACGAGATGGACAGGCAAGCTCGATGACATCAGTGTTGTGGCGGCGATATGTCGGCGTAACGACGCGGCCTGAGAGCGTTTGTGCAGGCAGAACGGGCAGAGAGGCTTGCATGTTATAGCGATTTGTTGCGGAATCACACGGCTATCTCGGTTAGCAAGGATGGGTATTTTCGGGGCGTCGCATGGCTTGTTTAAATGGGGTTGCAAAGCATAGAATTACTCGTGCGTTGATGCACACTAACACGGAGCCATGTCGCTTTCTGCAAGCCGGGGTGGACATCCTGATATAATAAAGAAATAAAGAAGAGATCCAGCGAACAATAAATGGGTCCGTAGTGGTGTGAATAAGCGGGTCTGTGATAAGGAAGTCTCGGGCTTATCGAACAAAAAAAAATTATATGGGCAGAATCTCGGTCTCTGTCCATCTCTCGCTCTGCACCAAGACAACTCCGAGGCAGACGACGACAGAATGCGCGCCAAACGATCCAAGCAGTACAAGAAGCTGGTCCAGCAGTTCCATCTGCATCATGGATTCCGCGAGCCATACCAGGTGCTGGGTACGCATGCGGCCGTGACAAGACGTCTGGACTCTTTGCGTTCGCCCAGCTGACCTGTATTTCTTTTTCTTCCACAGTCGACGCCGACCTCGTCCACGATGCGCAGCGCTTCACGATGGATCTCCAGGCAGGCCTGGAGCGGACTCTCCACGGCAAGGTGAAGATCATGTACGTCTGCACGGGCCTGTCTCGAGGACCGCCTGCCCACAGCTAACGTTTCGTTCTCGCGCGCCAGGATTACCCAGTGTTGCATCCGCCACCTGTACGCGCAGGCCCGCGAGGACCGCAGCATCAGCAAGGCCATCGACCTGGCCAAGACGTTTGAGCGCCGCCGCTGCGGCCACAAGCCGGAGGAGTTTGAGGAGCCGCTGTCGACGCTCGCCTGCCTCCGCCACGTCGTGGACGAAAAGGACCGCGGCGAGAACAAGCACCGCTACGTGGTGGCGAGCCAGGACCAGAACGTGCGGCGGCATATGCGCGGCATCGCCGGCGTGCCCTTGATCTACATTGTACGTGGGCGAAGACGCAGACGCGAGAACGAGACAACACCGCTGACACAGACAGTCGCGGAGCGTGATGATCATGGAGCCCATGTCGGCCTCAACGGCAAAGGTTGGCGCCCAGGCGGAACGGGCCAAGTTCCGGAGCGAGCTGCGTAAGATGACGGGCGAGAAGCGGAAACGGGCGGACGACGACGACAACGACAACGACGGGACCGACAGCGACGCCAGCAATGCAGACGACGGAAAAACTGACAACGATGGCAAGGAGGAGAAGAAGAAGAAGAAACAGTACGGGCTCAAGGCCCCGAACCCGCTGTCGATGAAGAAGAAAAAGGACAAGAAGACAACGGCGGCAGCACAGCCAACCAGGTCAAGCGAACCGGCCGCCAAGAGCCAAACAGACGACGCGGCTCCCAAGCGGAAGCGGAAGCGCAAGCACAAGCACAACAGCGCAACTCCCGTTGAGGCTGAGGCGACGTCTGCGTCTGCAGCTGCGCCGGCGGCCGTGTTAGATACCAAGAACTAGATCAAATCGTATAAATCGTATTGCAGGCTGGTCCTCGTCAGCAGACGCACAGCGCTTCTCCATATCTCCAATCCAGCTGCGCCCGCCTGCTATTCGCTATGATGACTAAGCATAGCACCTGTCCGCTGTCTGCTGTCCTCCTCTGCGGCTGATCCCCCTAGAACAGGCGCTAGAGGCCGTACTCCAGAGTTAAAGGTCACAAGCTGCCTGTCCCGAGTCTCCCTAATTCACTACGCGCAATCGTCGCCCAGTCAATTCCCAATCGCGACAAAATCCTAATACCACTACGACACCATCCAGCTCCCCCCGTCAACCCTCCGCCACCAGATCGTCCACACAAACACATCCGTCCTCGCACTGGCCCTTGTTGCACGCGAGTACCTTGCAGCCACGCGCCGTGCCACACACGCCTCACCAGGAGATCCCTCCAGCACAGGTACCTCTTTTATTGTTTTGCTCCGTTGCCTTTCTGCCTTTCTGCCTTTCTGCAGACGTCTGCTGCTGCCCCTCTACTTTGCTCGCTGTCCGTCCAACAAACATTTGACCTCCGCTGCCTTTGCTCCCTCGAGTCCTACTTCTGGCCACTGCGCATTCTTTCCCATCTGCCTCTCTCGCTTGAGCACCAGCTAAACGCCTTCAACAGGCAGACCAGCCTCGTACAACGCGCCAACACCCGCTTTGCACGGGCATGCCATTCGGCGCGCTTGTCGCCTCTGCATGCAGTAGACCATCTGCTTCTCCGTCCTGTTGAGAAGCCCGAGACTCTGCCGCGCACCACAACCACGACGTCCCGCTGCAACGGCCGCTGCAACGGCGCGCCGTTATGGAGGATGATCTGTCGCAGCCGACTCAGCCTGGTTTGTTGTCTTCCTCGTGCCCCTCGCCTGCTGCTTACAACTGACGTCCGACCAGCTACCCAGAATGTCCTCGACCCGCGACGTCTAGGCCAACAGAACTCGGGGTTCACAGACGAGGACATTGCTGACATCGTCTGCATCCTGGTCCCGTACTCGCCAAAGACGCGCAGCGAGGCCGCACGCTTGGCCCGGCAAGGCTCGCCCTTTATCATTGGCAGTGAGGATGCCGAGAACGTCGATGTCGACTATCCCTTTGACGATTATGCCGGAAACTTCTCCCTGACGTCGGCAGACCCAGGCTCGGGCCCGGTTTTTGTGCTGAGGCTCTCCTCCACCGTCAAGAACCCGCTGCAGGGCTTCACCTTTGGTCGCAATCCCAAGAGCTGCGACATCTGCTTTGACAACGACTCCCTCCGCCGGCTCAGCAACATCCACTTCCGCATCTACATTAACGAGTATGGCGTGTTGATGCTCCAGGACCAGTCGACCAATGGCACGGCCGTCGACGAGGTTATGCTCAAGGCTCGTCGCAGCAATATGTCCAACATGCGGACCCTCAACAGTGGCACCAAGATCTCCATCCTCCTGCAGAACAACGCCCATGACTTGGCCTTTCTTGTGCGCGTCCCTCGCCGTCATGGCGAGTACGAGACTGCCTACCAGCGGAATTTGGCCAACTATCTCCGCCAGCTGGCTGAGCTGGCCGACGCCGCCGGCCCTGCTGCCACCCCGGATGCGGGTCTGCCCCCCACCATTGGTGCAGGCCAAGGCGGCCATGTCGATCTCTTTCCGCGTCCAGCGCCTGCTTCGAACATGCCACCACCGAAGTTCGTGCCGGCCTCCACCAACGGCTTGCCCCGTGAGTGGAACGGCTCCAGCAGCTACAACCGCGTCGGTGAGATCGGGAAAGGCGCCTTTGCTACCGTGCACAAGGTCACCTCCAAGTATGATGGGAAGCCATATGCTGCCAAGGAGCTTGACAAGCGTCGCTTTATCAAAAACGGCGTCCTGGACCAGAAGGTCGAGAATGAGATGAAGATCATGCGAAGCATCCAGCACGTACGTCTCCCGGATCCCCTCATACACTGGCCCTGCTTCCAGGCTGCTTGCTGACTTCGGCTCTGTAATGCAGCCTAGCATCGTGCGCTATGTCGACCATTTCGAGTTTGACGACCGTCTCCTCATCATCGTCATGGAGTTCGTGCCGGGAGGCGACCTTGGCAGCTTCGTCCTCAACCGCGGCGCCCTGTCCGAAGATGCTGTCCGAGATATGGCCAGACAGCTGCTCGAGGCCCTGGCCTATCTGCATCGCAAGAACATCACGCATCGCGACATAAAGCCGGATAACATCCTTATCGAGTCCGAGTCGCCTTTCACGGTCAAACTGACCGATTTCGGCCTGTCCAAGATGGTAGACAACGACCAGACCTTTCTGCGCACCTTTTGCGGGACGCTCCTGTATTGCGCGCCCGAGGTGTATGCTGAGTACAGCGAATACGACGAGCATGGACACAGGAGTGACAGAAACAGACAGAACCGCCGGCCCACTGGTCAGCGGTATGACCATGCCGTCGACGTATGGTCTCTCGGCGGCGTGCTCTACTACTGCCTCACGCGTAGTCCTCCCTTCCCAGCAGCAAAAAACACCAGCTATACGGCGCTTCTCCAACGGATCATGACGATGCCCCTCGATACCAGGCCGCTGTACAACGCCAATGTGTCGGCCGAGTGTGTTGACTTCCTGTCCAGCATGTTGCAGCGCCGCCCGGAATATCGGGCCACTGTCGAGTCCTTGCTGAATCATCCTTGGCTGACCGGCGCCGACACATCTGCCGATGTCCTAGAGCAGAGTGCATCGCAGCTGAGCATCCATGACAATGCAGGCCTGGCCGGGCAGGCAACCGACACGGCCCTTGGCGGACCGGAGAGCGATGACGATATTTTCGATGACCTGCTTGGCGGCGAGAGCCAACTCCTGCAGAACTTTTCTCCCGACTTTGGTGAAGAAGACGAGGACGATGACGAGGACCGCCTCCAAGGAACGGTGCGTCCGCAACAACGCCTTTTTGGCGAGGTCAATGTATCCATCATTGGCAGCTCTGGGGTCTTCTCCGAAAATAATCTCAATCTGCCCATCTCCGACCTTGGATCACAGGCCGACAACGAGCCGGACAGCTTCTCATCCAGACCGTACGGCAGCTTCGATCCCGACGAGACCTTTCTCACGCCGAGGCCGAAGCAGAGGCCGCAAAATATCGTTGCTGGCGGCAGTGGCAGCAATGGCAACGTTCCTGCGTCATTGCGGTCCCGCAACCTTGACGAAAGCCACTCGGTGGACCAGCTGAACAACCTCACCTTTGATGTGGCATCACAGAGCCTGGGCGGTGCCGAGTCGATTCTGGGCAACCTGAACATGAAATCGTTGGCCACGTCGAACTTCAAGCACATCGTCACCGATTTCAACAGCAGCAAAAGAAAACCCGCTCTCGACACAAGCGACGAGCTTGAAAACACATTTCGGCCAGACAAGCCGACGATCAAGCGCCTCAAATCCGACACGCATATCCAGTCCGCTGTCGACAACATTCATGATGAGGAGGGCGAAAGTGTGTGCGGTCATGACGACTTTGGCGATGACGATGACGAGGACGAAGATCCAGAGTTGTACGCTGCCGTCCAGCCCATCAGCCGCTCCAAGACAGGGCGTCAGATGGATCTGCCAGTACACAAGTCAGTGTACTGGATCCCAGGCGAGCCGTCCAGCTTTCACCTCCAGTATCCGGAAATGACCCAGCTGCAGTATGACGTCTTTGAGGATGCAGCCACGGCAAGAAAGGAAGAGTTCCGACCGAGAGGCTCGCGACTCTGGGATCTCGCCATGAAGCATTTTGCTCCATCAACGGCAGCAGCCAGAGAGGAGCTGGATCCAACGTGCTCTCGCTCGCCCTCAGAGTTATCCGATACCCCTGCTCCTTCCGACATTGCAACCGGTGAATGGAAGGAGAACATGGTACCACGGGCCCCCACGGACTCGCCAAGTCGAGAAACCACACCTGCCCGAGATCTGTCGCCCACTCCGCAACCACAAGTGCAGCTGCGACAACATGCTCAGATTGTCGTACCAGTCATATCCAAACACGACTCGGCTGTTGCCTGCTTTGACTCAGTACAAAATTCGGTCGTGCAGAACATCTCGGTACCTGTCACAGACTCGTTGACCACCTGGGGTCGTCACCCCAACAACACAAACATCTATGTGCCCAAGACCGAGGTCAAGGTGCCCAAGTACGCCCTGAAACTTCTTCTGTGGCGCAGCAACGGCAGAGGAGCGGCCGGTGCCGACGAGGGTGGTGGCAGAAGTCACAGTGTCGGATATGAGCCGTGGAAAGACTTGCAGCCGTGGAACCGGCTGGAGACAGCGACCGAGGCAGCGAGCCGTTACCACTTTTATATCTCCACCAAAGCGCGGGGCGGCATCTTTGTCAATCAGACGCCCATCAGCTCAGTCGACCCCGGCCAGTCGCGGACTGCTTCGAAGCACTGGACACGACTATACGACGGCGACTCGGTCGTTGTCTGGCAAAACTACCTCGGTCTGGACAGTCATGGCAGTGCTGCCGGAAACGGAAACGGCAACAAGTTGCGGACGGAGCTGGTCTTTCGATGCAGCTGGGGCGGGTCGGCTGCGCGGCGGCCATCCTCTGTGCCCGTTGCGCTTGTCGATGACGCAACCAGTCGACAGCTGGATGACGCGTGTCTCCGGGCAGAGCGTTCCGTATCGCAAAAGGCCGAAGAGCGTCGACGCATGCCGGGGGCCGACCGCGATCTGTGGGAACGGCAGATCCGCATCGACGAGGAGCGGCAGCGGTCGGTGGTCTTTGAGCGGCGTCGTGCAGCCATCTGCACGCGGCATCAGCAGCAGTTGTTGCAGCAGAAGAAGCGCCCTCCAACAGCTTCCAGCCGTCTGATGCTGCCAATATCGCTGGCCAGTGCGCCGGCGGCCCTGGGCCACGGCAGCTCCGATGTGCTCGCTCAACACTCTCAGACGGGCTATGCGTGATGTTGTGGCCTCTGAACCAGATGGAAGTACCGATGCTTGTTGGCCAATGTTGTTTTACTTTGTATAATTTACGGGATGGGATGAGTGGGAAATTGGGAAGACGAAGCTTGTAGCTGTGATCTACTGCAGGATCGCAAACAAGGAAGGGTCGAACGACGCACGCTCCAACATGAGGGTTTGGAAACTCGGAAACGGAAGGCATCGTTCAAGCTTGGCCGTCCCTTCCTCACCAGACAACAACTGCATCGACTCTCCCGACGCATTGCAATTACTCAGCATTTGCCATTGCATTTGCGCAGACTGTATTGTTCACTATATAATTGCGCGTTATGAGTCACGTTGGCATATATGATAGATAAAATAAAGCCTGGCTTTTGTATGAGAAGTGTCGTGCCTCATGATATAATAAAAGTAATGAACGGTGGGAATCTATAAAATCTCTACTCAAAAAAAGTCGCTTCGCTGTACTTGCAAACTAAAGGAATGGTTGTCTCTCGCCTCGCAGCCATGTCACCGCATGCTGCAGTGGCATATCTCCCCACTGCCGCTTCTTCTAAAAGGCGCGACCGGGGTACTGCCCATAAGACGGGTGTCCCTGCTGAGGGCTTCCGCCGCGCATGTACGGTACTTGTTGCGCGCCTTGCATCGGGCCCTGCATAGCTGGCCAGGTGCCGGAAAGAGGCTGCGCCCAGCCTGGCTCGGCCACCTGGCCATAGCTGCTTTGGTGTGAGCCCAGAGGCGGCCGTGACTGGTAAGCATTATTGTACATCGGCTGCTGTCCTGCATACATCTGTGCCTGCTGTGCCTGTTGTTCCTGTTGCAGCTGTTGCTGTTGCTGCTGTTGCTGCATATAGTACTGCTGCTGGTGCATGTACTGTTGCTGCTGCTGCATCTGCTGACGTTGGCTGATGGCATGCTGCACCGCTTGCGAGCTGACACCCTCCTTCATCTGTTGTTTCTCTCGCTCGCGGGCAGCAATAGCCGCAACAAGACCGGGACCACTGTCGCTGGGCTGGGGCCGGTGATTGCCTGCCACATTGATCAAGGGGCCACCGGTCATGCGTGCCAAATACTCCTGCTCACGGGCGGACAGATGGGAGCCAACATCCGGTGTCGCGGCATGACTGCCGAGGGCGCTGTTTGCGCCCTGCGAACTGGGCCGCTGGGGTTGAGCGTTCGCCACAGAGTTGAGCATGTCGTAACTGGAACTGTGGTGCAGTGTGGGAGACGGTGTATTGCGGGCGACGATGCCGGAGACCGAGTTGTTAGACGCAACACGCTGGTGGGAATACATTGGGCTCATAGCAGCTTGGGCAGCGCGTTGCAACACGAACTCCTCCGGAGTCAAAGCATCGGCCCGACCTTCACCGCCACTGCCGGTGGAGACTACAGCCAACGTCGCCGCAGGTTGCCAGGCAACGCTCCGCCGCTTGATCGTCTCATCCGATTCCTGCCGGTAATGGTTCGACCCCATAGACTGCAGCTTATCACGAGTGGGCTTCCGGGCAGGCATCGTTGTAGAGGGGCCCGAAGGACCCGAGAACGGGGTAGGCGTCGTGTTGCGTTGCGAAGCCGGCGTAGCATAGTTGAGGGTCGGCCCAAAGTTTATCTCAGGAATGTCAAAGACCTCCCCGCCAGACTCTGACCCTTGGGTGTCGCCAACTGTACGCAGCACCCCCGCCCGGGGTCGTTCTACCGATTCGCGCGTGTCGTTCGATTCTAGTGTGCTCGCATAGTCCGGGCTCGTCGTCGAAGAGGCATCGTCGTACCGGCTGCTCGCTTCGCTCCGCTTGGTGTTCTGGCGAAAAATATCGTGCTGCTCCATGTTGTCCTGTTCGTTGAATCGAACCTGATCAAGAGCGGCCTCGTTCATGTAGTACGCGGGTACGCTAACAATACTAGTCGCGGCTGAACGGGGTTCGGAGGTATTGTCGGCCTGCAACTGATCATCTTGTCGTGTCGGAAGAGGCTTTCTAAGAACCGAAGGCGAGTTTTGCAGATGTGACAGCGCTGAGTCTCCATTGTGACCAGCGCCGGAGGGTTGCGTAAGATACTTTGTCAGAAACTCCGGAGCGGGGGCGAGATTGCTCTGTGTCGGAGTCAACGGAGACTTTATGCCAGGCGCCATGTGGCCGGTTGAGTCCAAGGAAGAGATGGGTGAAACTAACGGGTCCGCAGACGCGATCACGGGCACCGACAGGTCGCTGCGCGAGCTGCCATGGCTTCCGCTTTCAGTGTATTGCCTCTCTTGCCCATCGGCGTCTGGCCAGGCGCCCTGTAGGACGCCGCCCGATTTTGCAATATGAGCAAGAGTGGTGTGCGACAGACGACTGTTTGCCCTCCGGAGCTCGGCCGACTGATAAATCGTAGTCGGCGGTCCCGCGGACGGCGAGTGGCTGAAAGCAGGAGGCGCGTGCACGGGCTCCGGGGTCTCCATTCGCTGGGACATGGCATGCAAATCATCTGCAGGGGGGGTGTTGACGCCCGGTGGCAGCTCATCCTCCGAACTGACACGCTCCGGCGTAGAGGACAGGTCACTGACAAACCCCCGAGTCGGGGGGGAAGGGGACGATGACGGGAGATAGGCGGCACCAAAGGCATTGCCTATCAATGGATTCGTCGGATTGGCCCTCGGGGTGCTGTTCGGTCCATCGAGTCTGGTGTCCGAAAAATTCCGCCCATGCCCGGCAGCAATGGCAACGGCTTGTGCCATGGCGGATGGAAGAGGCTGACGCTCAGACGCCGGAGGTGCCGAATCGGTTCGCGCAGCTGGTCTGATGGCCGGGGCAGTAGAGCGAGAAGAACGGTCGGATTCTCTGTCGCCAGCAAAGTTGACTCTCAGTCGCCCACTAACTGACCGGTCACTGCCCATGATACTGTTTCCACCCATTCCAAAGCTGAATCGGCTGTTGCTGCGATATGATGCGCTGCGATGCGAAGTGCGGCGACTGCTAAAACCGCTGCTGGACTCTTCGTCCATGGCAGCCATGCGCTGGCCAGTGAGTTCCTTCAACTGCTTCCTCCACTCTCGCTCGGTCCAGGTCGAGCTTCCCTCTGTTGAAAGCAGGCTTGCGACGTCCGAAGAATCTAGGTAGCCATATCGCCTGTGCTTGGGCATGGCGAACATCAGAGACCGCTGGTCGAGAGTACTGGCCACAAGGCGGCCAGGACGGCCATAGAGGCCGAAAGAATCCCAGGCAGGAAACAAGAAGCGCAGCAGCATCTCGAAGCCGGAGACGGCCGGGTGCCCTTCGGGCATGATGAAGACGAAGCCCTCTGTGGTGGACGGTGGCTTCGAGTGGATGGTTATGCTTCCCTCAATCTTGACAAGAGTAGAAGCATCAATCAAAGCCTTCGACTGTGGGTAGATAGCATACGCAGAATAGGCTTCGGACAGAGTGGCAATAGGCTTCGCCTTCTTCTGCTTCTTGCCGTCTTTCCTGGTATCGTAGAACTTGATGTCTCCCCGGAGCAGTGGCGTATGCGACCGGTCGTACGGAGAGCGCTTTTTCTGGTCCTTCTGCAGCTTCACCACCTCCTTCTCATTGGGCGGCGAAATGACACACCAGCACCGGCGCCAAGGTACACCGGAACCAAAGCGGACGCGCACCCATTCTTCTGTCTTGAAACGGGATCGGTCCATGATGAGGTTGATATTGTTGACTGCGCGGCCCTTGCCAGCGATGAGTGCGCCAGTGTAGGCCTCCTGTAGAGTGGACTGCTCGAACATGGCGAGGCGGATGCTGGCTGTCCATTGAGTGAGCGAGTCATGCGAATTGAAGTGCAGCAGGTAGCGGTTGCGCCCAGCCGTGGACACGCTGAGGACGTTCTGGAGCGGCTGTTCGTTGGCAGTCCGCGTGGGAAGCGACTCAATCTTCACCAACAGGTCAGTAAGCAGAGCAGTAACCGACATGCCGGCGCACATACCATTTTTATCGAAGCGTCTGTCAGGTTGATGAATTTTGGCAAAACTTCGCCTTCTTCACCAACCGCATCAAGCTCGGCAGCATCCCAGAGAGACAGCACTGTGCCAACCAGTTGTGCAAAACACTCAGCCCAGGTCCTATCCAAATTTGGCCGGCCATCTAAACAGGTCAGTTTAAGCTGCTTGCGGGGAAAAGAAGGGGAACGCACGAGTATTCTGGTCGTCGAGCTTCAAGAAATAGCCCTCCTGGTACAACTTGTTGCCATGGCTGTTGAGGTAAGAGAAGATAGGCTGCAATTCGGGTATGGTGTCGTTAATATCCATCATGAACGGGTGATACGTCTGTACCATCGACAAGGGCCTCGAACTGCTTCTTGTTCGGCGGTATGGTCTGGAAATGGGCGATCCGTCCGTAGGCGTCGTGTTGTAGCGAGAGTCAGCCGGCGCAGAGTCAGCCCGGGTAGGTGGCGGAGGAACGGGAGTCGTCGGGAACGGCTCCAGGTCTGTATCTTGTTTTAGGCCATTTAGCGAAGAAGACGTGGCGCAAGAGACTGATCGGTCAGCCGGGGAAGACGGTGTCGATGTGCGCGAGTCCTTATGCGAACTGGACAGCTGCGACATAAAAGAGAGAACTAGAATGGCGAGGCAGGCTCGTTAGTATAGGCTATGATGTTGATGGTGGTGTAGACGAGCATATAAAAATGGGCTTGGATTGATTGTCTGTTTCTGGGTTTTTGGGGGGGATCAAATGGCGGGGGATCAATAAAAGATGATCGACCAGGTGTCCCAGCTGCTTTGTAAAGCGCGCGCTTGCGTTGCTAAAACGGGCAGGTACTCGTGCAGCCGAGCTGAAAGGAATGCCCGATGATGCAGATTGGTCTGGGCCAAGACCGCCCGCCAAGTATTCAAGCGCCAAGCAAGGGAATGGCTAGCCAAGGCAGCCATGGGCCAAATAATGATTGTAGTACACGCTTGGGGAAGGAAGGACCAACCGCGATTTCGCCCCATTTTGGGCAGCTGCTTCTGTTAATTTTCGTTTGATTTTTGAAGCTTCTTTCGATAGGCGCTACTGCTCGGCCAGCGGGCAGGTATCAAAACGGGTTGTCGCGAGGCGTGGATACAGGCAAGCCAGGTGACAGGCGGAGAAGAGAAGTCGGTTGGAAGTGCAAGGGAAAGGCAAGAGCGGAGCTCCAAGGAGAGACGGGGTGGAAACAAAGGAAAAGGGAGGCAGAGTAAAGGCAAGAAAGATCGAATCAAAGTCGACAAAATCGAAGGGATCGAAGAAAAGACCAGAGGTAAGAGGCAAAATGCGATAGTACAGAAATCGAAAGGTGAATAGGCCACGGTGAATCGGAGAGCTGTGCAAGTCGGTTTCCGTAGACGGACACTGCTCTCTTTGTTCTGATTAATACCGTTCTGAGTATGCCGTATCGAGCCGATGCAAGTAATCAACCACCCGACGTGTTATTGAAAATCGCCCCTTCCGCTGGCACTGTCGTCTCTTTGTCCTGTTCGATCGACCGGAGGCGTGCGCTGCGGGCAGGCTTCGTCCGTTTGGGTATTATGGCCAAGCCATGGGTTGCATGCGCGGAGGAAGGGGAGCAAAAAGGAAACAAACGAAACAAAGGAGAGGTATGAAGGAACTGGCCGCAAACGTTGTCCTGTCCAGAGTTTTTTTGTTTGCCTGTCGACGGGTAGGTCGGAAACCGGCGTTTTCTTTTTTGGGCAGTTCCCCTGACAGCTTATGAACGATTTTGGTGGTTGCACTCTCTTTCGGTCTTTTATGGAGCACCAGACCCGGCGATGCCGCGAGTTTGCCGCACGAGGAGATCCGACAGGTTGACAGGGTGGATGAATGGCAACCTCATTAACGCCTCTGCCTGTGCGGTAATATGGGGGGGTTCTTCTTGCCCGCAAATGCTGTCCAAAACCGGACCACGGCGGATATATGTCGCAGACAGGTTTCTATTGATAGGCGCCCAGGCCGTGCCGGAATCTGCTCGGTCGTTGGGGGCGGGATGTACTGGAAGTCGGGATTCGACACTCTCTGCACTCGTAAGAGGCCTCTTCACCCTGACGTCGTTCGTGCGTGCTTAAAACGGTTGGCGCCAGGTCTCTGATGGAGATTGGCTGGCAGGCAGCAGATAAGATAGGGTCCACGGTGGGGAGATTGTTCGATGAGGCGATTGTACTCGTAATAGGAGAGAGACGAGCAAAGGGCAAAGGCAGCACTACGGCATACTATGTACTCCGTAGGCTCAGTCCGGCTCAGCTAATCAATATATATGTATGTACGGAGCGCGATGAGATACGAGCTGTCCTCAGCGGCCCGAGACAGAAGGCCAGGCAGGCTGGACAGAGAAGCGGTTCCAAGGCGGTGGATTGATGGTGAGGGACCGCTCGCTCGTATTGGCAAGTAGCTTCCCCGAAGAAACCCACTCAAGATTCTGCTCACTGACACGACCAGCCATACGGTGCCGTCTTGTTCTACTTGGCCAGCTGCTTATGCCGCAAGAGGGAAGAGGCGGTGGCTCTTCGGCGGTAGCCTCTCCCCAATCTGTGCTATAAAAATTTGTCCTCTGCGCAAAGGCTCGCTGGGACTCAAGCGACACAAAAAGAAAATACAAATGGCGGTGCACTGTTAGTGAGCCACCTCGGCGTGTGGAGCCCCCCTGTACGGGGTAACGACACAGGGGACACACTATCCTGTAGCTTACGGAATGTACTCCGTACTCCGTACCTATTCTGCATGCGACGTTCTACTCCGTATGTATTACTCATACGACAACAAAGCAACCAGTCAAATGCCGTCTCGGGCTCGGCTGTCCGCGGAACATGTGTCTGCCAAGCAGTCCTGACGACAGCCAAGATACCAAGACTGCTCAGCCAGAGCGCTTCGCGCGCGCACTTACGTGTCTGCTTCTAACAAGTACAGCTGCCTGCTCTGGGCAGCGCCGCCCACGTCGTACGTAGCATCGTACTCGTTGTGTCCCTCATCGTGAGCTACTGTAAGGGCTCCACTCACATTGCTGGAAGCCCACGACAACCGACACGTATACCTATGTAGCGAGAGGATCTCGGCACGGGGCCACCTCTTGGCCGACGACGGGAATCCAAATTAGATGCTGTCGTTGGTCCTGGTCTTAGGCTGCGGCATCTTGAGCCGCAAGGGCCACTACTAGCAATGTACGATTGCGATGTACATATTGGTATGGAGTAGTATAGCGTCGGCGAAATCTGGCAGATACGAGCAGGCTCGTACTCGTAAGAGTACTCGTAGTCTGCCTTTTACCCCATGTTCCCATCCATCTATTTTTTCGCGTGCTGTTAGTCGGACTCTTTAGCTGCCACACAAATTGCTGCCATTCCCCTTTCGACGACAGCGTAGAGTGCGAACGGCCATGGCCATACCCATCGCGAGCGGGTGCAGAGTACTTGACGTCCCGGACAGAACGATTCTTTCTTGCTCCGCAAATAGACATTTTCCCGTGCGCAAGTAATGTAAACTCTGCTCCGCCTGATGCCGAACGTCCGGCGAGAAACAGCGGCACAGAAACGAGACACGCACAGGCACGGAAGCATGCTCTGTAACCCCCGACTTTCGCAGCAAAGGCAAATGGTCCAATATCAACGCTTCCCCTCCCACCTCCTCACTCCCCCCGGAGGATATGGTCACACACCAGCGGCTTCACCCGCCAAATACCTAATAATAAGCCCGGTTCGTATCCAGCAATGGTTAGGGTGGCAGTCCCATCTTACGTCGTACTTTGTCCGGCGACCGTCTGACCAAAATTGGGCAACAATACGAATAATGTGTACCTGCGTATACGGAGAATGGAAAAGAAAGGCGCAGTTCTCCCCACCACCTGATTTTCCTCTCCATGTCAGAAGGCTCTTCTGGTTGGCCACCAGCTGCAACTCTTGTCACAATGCCGATCTGCGGGTGCCAATCACCTGTTTTCAGCAGGACAGGGGAATACGGCCTTGAAGAAGCCCCAGCTTGCCCAGCCTTCTTTTGCACCCACCAGAATCGGTGACGCGTCAGACTGGGTCGTTAGCGCGTCGTCGGTGTCTCATCCTCCTCCTGCCAGCAGCATTTCGTTGCTTTGTTATAAGCGGGAGTATGGAGTACGTATCTTACGACTGCTTGTATCATGTAGTCCAGCACGTACGGAGTATGTACTCCGTACTATGTCTGGGCTTACAGATCTGTTGTTTTAGATTGACTGACAGGCCATCGATCTGGGCTTCTGTCATATGGCTGCTTTGTTGCCCGTTTGGAAGGAGGCAAAACCGCCAAGACTGCCAAGAACGACCTAAAAATATTACATCATCATGCAGCTTCCGTTCAAAGCACCACTGTCACAGCGGTCGGTCAGTGGGCAACAGCGGATCGACTACCACCTCTAATCGCAACTTTAAGCCCGCAAATGTGATAAGAGATGGCATGTCTGGTTTTATATAGTAAGATACTCCGTACTCCGTACCGACTCGCCTTTCTGTCCTCCGACAGAGACTCCGCCGACGGGGAGCAAGCACACTTCAAGTCCGTGCGGGTATGTGAGATAGGATGTGCACGGCCGGCTCTACTCCGTACGTCGTAAGCCTTCTTGGTGTATTGTCTCGACCTTTTTCCACATCGCATTCGCGACCACTAGCCCATAGCTGGCGTAGCACGGTCTTCCACTGCTTGGGTTATCGACAGATTATTGCTAATTTGCACGATAGTAGCACGTATGTCCCGCGTACTCTTTCTCTGCTGCCATAGAATGAAAGTATCTCGAGCTCGTTCTGGGCAAAATCATGCGATCGTACAAAACTCTTAGCAAGGCAGCCACGAAACGAGACCTTCAGCATCGTATCACGGAGACCGGCCTTCAACTCATTCGCAGAGATCGCATTGCTCAATATAGTACGAAGTATTACTCAGCCGCGTAAATGAACATAGCTGGTATCTGCTGGCACTGTGGCGTATTTTATACGGATGTGGCTGGGCAGGGAGAAGCCACGCCTAAGAGGCAAAAGACTATCAACGGCAGAAAACAAGCCAACCTAATCTACCACCATGGCATCAAGAAGGTAAGCAGGAGTGAACAGGACGGACTTGCGCTTTCTGTTTCTTCCTGCTTCTTGCCAACCGTTGTCAGCGCTTTCCCATCATACTCTCAAATTCCAAGCATTGTTTTATCCGTTGCTGTCTGAGGTGGGGCACGTCGATCACGCTTTCCGAAACTCTCAGTTGAACCCCTGATTGCTTGTCAAACCCTACAACTGCCATCGAAAACCACGTTCCTTCTGTCATGTTCTGGACGCGATAAAATCCAGATTCCCTCCATACCCAAGTCTTTACGTCCTTTTTGACAGAGAGAAGGGCGTCACATGGCGGCCGCCAACGAGCCTAGTGCCGACAACGGCACCCACCCTCGCAAGGACGTCTTGGACAACAAACGAAGCGGGACGGGCAATACTGTAAAGAATGGGGCATCAGGAAAATCCGGATTTCCGGATAAATCGCAAGGGGCCGGGAGTCATGGCGTGATGTCGCTGCCGGGGAAGCAAAGCCTGGCCGATGAGTTTCCGGTGAAAACACCCGAGACGGAGCTTTCGGTCGGGAAGGAGGAGCGTGACAAAGATCCGTCTCGAGCTGACGCTGGGACTGCTTCGGCGAGTGGTCTTGCAGAAACACAAACGCGCCCGGTCACAACTGTTGTGGCCACTGTTATTCCGGAGATGGACGAATTTGGCTTGCCGATCCATAGGACCGAAGTGATACAGTATGCAACAGACCTCCCGGAGGCGGACAGTTCTAAACCGGCGGAGCAGAGCTCCGAGAAGGGCAACATGGATCTGCCTAATGCCAACGGCAATGGGACGAGTTCCGGAGCATCTACCGAGTCACAACGGAAGCGATCTTCGCAGAGCGGTACCGAGGACAATAACGGCAATCTCGAGAAAGGCACTTCGGCCCCAGGGTTGGACACCACACTTGCTAATCGCACCGATATCGATACTGTCGATGAAGATCCCGGGACACCGATACCGCCCAGAGAGCGAGCTGCCTCCGGCGTGTCGGTTGCCTCAATACCAAATTTACGAATCAGTGCGGATGTGAAGTCACAGAAGCGATACACCAAAGACTTTGCGAAGGAGCATGCTCGCGAGGCAAGCGTGGCCAGCTCTGCAGGCATTCCCAACACCCTGTCCGAGTTCTCCCACCAACAATTGTCGACGGAAAAGAAAGAGCAGCCCCCCATTGATGACGGTGGTTGGCAGACGATGCCGGCATTCGCGCCGTACGATATCTACGACGACGACAACCGCCTCATCGCTCGCGAGCACGTCGAGACGGAAGAGGATAGTTACGGCTATGCAGGTCTCGGCGGTGCTGGCAAGGGCTATACGCGTGTGCTGGTGGACGACGACGCCGAATCCGCAACAAGCATGGATGAGAACACACAATATCTATTCCAGCAACCTGGGAGTACAAGCATAACGGAGGAAGAGGAGCAGCAACGAGATACGGTCTCGCAGATGCAAGCCACCAAGAATTTGCTAACGGAGGGACAACGAATTGCGTATGTCGGAATCACACGTTTACATCTCTCCAATATGGTCAAGGCAATAGAGAGCATCAAAAAAACAAAGGGATCGCGCAGGGCTCTTCAAACTGCGGCCGAGTCGATGCGGATGTGGTCGCAAAAAATGATGATCCGCCTTTACGCGCACATGGAGATCAGCCTAGCCGAGCAGATCATGATTGAGCAGCTGAGCGAACACGGCGTAGAGCCCAAAGACCTGACACCCGCACTGATGGCCAATTCGCGTGTCAGTAACCCGATGGCAGGCAACAGAGACAGTGTCTACTCCATGTCGTCTTCAAAGGCACCGCAGTCGCCGAAGACGCCAATGTCTCCTGGATCCTTTGAAGAGGAAGCTGCCGAGCCGCCTCCGCCATACGAGGAGCATACGGGCGAGGAACTTCCAGCTGTTCGTACACCATCTCAGATGCCTAGGACGGCGAAGATCGACATCGACCTGCGTTGGACTATCCTTTGCGATCTGTTCCTCGTACTCATCGCCGACTCAATATATGACGCACGATCGCGAGTCCTGCTCGAGATTGTGGGACAGAGCCTGGATGTACCGTGGATTGACATCTGCAAGTTTGAGCGAAAAGTCACCGAGGCGCTGGAGATGCAGCAGAATGCCGAGAAGGAGAACTGGGACGAGAAAGACCACATGGAGGCACGACGAAAACGGGCGCTGAGACGACGCTACGTAATGATGGGCTTGGCAACTGTTGGTGGTGGCCTGGTCATTGGCCTCTCGGCGGGCCTGCTGGCGCCTGTCATTGGTGCCGGTTTGGCCGCTGGCTTCACCACCATCGGCGTGACCGGGACGAGCAGCTTCTTGGCCGGGGCGGGCGGAGCGGCTATCATCACGTCATCTGCTGCGGCATCGGGGAGTGTTATTGGTGGTCGCGCTGCCGAACGACGGACGGGTGCGGTGAAGACGTTTGAATACCGACCGCTGCACAACAACAAGCGGGTAAACCTCATTGTGACGGTGTCCGGCTGGATGACTGGAAAGGTCGACGACGTGCGGCTTCCCTACAGCACCGTCGATCCGGTCATGGGGGATATCTACTCTGTTTTGTGGGAGCCAGAGATGCTGACAAGCATGGGTGACACGATCAACATTCTGGCGACAGAGGTAAGGAACAAGGATGGCTAGGGAAGACTGAAAGCTGTGCTGACGTCTTTCTGCTGCAGGCACTCACACAAGGTCTACAACAAGTGCTGGGCAGCACCATTCTTGTGTCACTGATGGCAGCACTGCAGCTGCCGGTGGTTTTGACAAAGTTGGCGTATCTCATTGACAACCCGTGGGCGGTCTCCCTCGACCGAGCCACCATGGCAGGATTAATCCTGGCGGATTCGCTTATTGACCGCAGTCTCGGCACGCGGCCTATCACACTGGTGGGATACTCGCTGGGATCACGGGTCATCTATTCCTGCCTGCTGGAGCTCGCCCGCAAGGGTGCCTATGGGCTGGTGCAGAACGTCTTCCTTTTCGGGTCTCCCATCGTGGTGAAGAGAGACGAGTTTCTGCGAACACGCACCGTGGTTGCGGGGCGTTTTGTGAACGGATACAACCGAAACGACTGGATCCTTGGCTACCTCTTCCGTCTGACCAACGGCGGAATTCGACGCGTGGCTGGCCTGGGGCCAATAGACGATGTGCCGGGGATGGAAAACATGGACGTGACGGAGTTCGTTGTTGGCCATATGGACTACCGGACGGCCATGCCGCGACTCCTGCGTGAATGCGGCTGGCTTGTGGAGAGCGACGAGTTCACCGAGATCGAAGACCCGGACCCGGAAAACCATGCGCAGCGGCAGCGCGAGCTGATCGATGAGATCGAGGAAGCGCGCAAAGAGCTGGAGAAGGAGAGCAAGACGAAGAAGAGCGGTGCATTCAGCTTCTTCAGCCGCAGGAAGAAGGGCGAGAAGCAAGAATGGGAGATATACGAAGAGGCCGCAGCGGCCAGGAGAGCCAAGAACATGAAGACACAAGAGCCGGAGGGGAACGACGGCAGAGTGCTGTTTGATGTGGATGCCATCCGGGCCGAGTTGGCCAAGGAGGGGAGTATGAAGGAGGCGGATCTGGAGCTGGAGCAGCTGCAGGTGCGAGAGCTGAAGTCGACGCTGCCGCCAATGAAGCTAGACGTGGGATCGACAGCAGGACCAGGGCTGCCGCTTCCGGCGCCAGCAACAGCGAGATCGTCGCTGCGGTCGTCGTTCAGATCGCCAGGAAGATCGCCAGGAAGGTCGCCAGGGAGGTCGCCGAGCGGCAGCCTCGCAGACCTGGGCAACGGCGAAGCCGTGACGCCGTTCCGGCTCTCGCACGAGCACCGGTCATTTTCGGCGTCCTTTGACAGCCACCAGCTGTCGGACGAGCGGACACCAACATTGCCGACGAGGATGTCTTGGGCACAGCCATATACCGGCAACATGATGGCAGAAGAGGACGGCATATCCATGGTGTTTGACAGCTCGTTTGACGACGGGCCGTCGAGGGCGACTGACCACATCACGTCGTCGGCGGCACCGTATGTTTCCAGCAGTGTTGCTTATATGGACGCGTCAGACGCCTCGATGGACTCAAGGTCCCGGCCGACGTCAATGGTACCGGCCATCAAGCTGTCGGATCCGTGGGGCGACGACGAGGACGATGATCTGGGGAGGGAACAGGAAATATCAATGACATTTGCATAGCACATCTGGCCGGCGGAATGGGGCAACAAGGACTGTCTATAGAAGCCAACATCTGCATTTGTTCTTTTTGGTCTTTGGTCACTGGTCGCTGTTATTTGGTCTATCGCCTATTTGGTTCGCTTGTCATCGAGTTCATGTACATTCTGTACTCGTAGAAGCGCCGGGACCGTCGCAGGCGCTTAAAAGGCAAAGAAAGACAGAGTGTCTATATTCATCTTGCAGTGGAGTCTGACACGGCGTTTAAAGTCAGACTCTCCAAATCCTTCGCCCAAGCCACGATGGCTAGAAAAAGGATTGGCTCTCGGTTCCGGGTGTGTTGACGGCAAGAACGGCCTTGCGCAATGACCAGAGGAGGAGCCGTGGACAGCATCTGCATATTTTCGGGCAAGTCTACATAGTATTGGTAGGGCTGGGGCTGTAGCGTGCCTCACGGCTGCATGCGGCTGCGAATGCCCACACTCCCATTGGCCAAGGCCGCTGTTTTGAGGGGCGCAGGGCTTTTTCCCATACAGTGATCCCTGCATGTAAAACAAGCTAGCGCCATACGTGCCACAGGGTCACTCAACGTACTGACCAGGGAAGGATTCTCAGCTTTCCAACTGTGGAATAGCCGAAAGTGTGGCTGATGGCTGACTGGCCAGAGGGAAGGAGCGAGGTGAAGTTCTCCTGCTGTGTATCTTACAGGAAGGAGCCGCCGACTTCCTCCCCCTCTCTTTCTTTCCTCTCTCTGTAATTGCATCGTCAGCTTTAGTAGCCTCTCCTATTTTCACTCTTCTCTTGTCTCTTTTTTCTCTCTTTCGTTCCTATTCAGGAGTCCCGGCTGTCCTCATGCATGGTCCCTCTTTTCTCCAGCTCGACGCACAGCCTTGTCTTCCCTCGCCCACTCTTATCCTCGTTGACATCTTCTCTCGGCCTGCCTTTTCTGACCTCTCTCACCTTCGTCGTGCTACTGTCTGTACGTTTTGGGCTCTTTTTCATTACAATATCACAGATGCGCATAAACAAAGCCATGCAGCTCCTCGGTATCCCACTGCTCGGTGTACTTCAGGCTTGCATCGGCCCCGTCTTCGGCATTGCCCCAGCCCCGACGGTCGAATTTGAAAGCTTCCTTACCGGCGAGAATTACACTTCTGTTCTCAGCTCTACTACAAACACAAAATTTTATTACAAAGCGAATAAGACGATTTCAACCGAGTACGTTCGGTTGTTGAACGACACGACGCCCGTGTTGAGCTCGAATTATCCACTTGCGTCTTCTACCCTTGAATTCAACGAGCGGAATTCTTCGGCGGGATACAACTGGGAGATCACCTTGTCGGGGGCAATAAATCTTCCCTTATATGCTGGCGGCTTACTGTTTTTTGAGGTTTCCTGGAATACTACTCAATATAACGGAACCTCTTATAGCGGTGTCTTCACTTTTGATAAGCCACGGCTCTCGCAACTTTACCTTTTTCAGAATGGAGCCGCATATAAGAACGAAACAACAAACCGGATATCTTCCGCAGCAGTAGCATCACAGAGCCAGATGGTCATGCCGTTCGAAGCGGTCGCAATTGCTACCGCTGCCTCCACTGCCACCATGGCATCCGGTTCGAGCAACAACTCAATGTCCGGTGGACCCAAGAGCACAAGCAGGCACAAAGGTCTGATAGGGGGTGCGATTGCCGGTATTGTCGTTGGAGTTTTGGTCGGCCTCACAGTGGTCCTTGGCCTCGTCTGGCTCTCTTTGAGGCGGCGTCAACGCGATAGCCACGGCTACATCTCCCCGCGTCATGTGAGGTCGATGGGGCCTGGTGTAGGAGCCGGCGTCATTGCACATCCGGGTGGAGAGGACGACGATGATGCTACTGTCGGTGCCGGTGCCGGTGCGGGAATTGGGATCGGTGTTGCTGCTGCTGCTGCTGGTGTCGCTATGGAGAAGAGCCGTGCCGTCGGTATAGTTTCGAGCGATTCCGACAGAAACGACGGTGCCAATAGCCCTTCTACCGATGATATCGACTCCGCCGCAGACGACCACATTTCTGGTGCGCCAGTCATTTCCGGCCATGTTGCTGCGCTTATCGAAGATGGCATGACGGCCGAAGATGTAGCTCGGCTAGCTGCCGAAGAGATGGAGCTTGATGCTGCCATACAAAGTGCAAACCAAAGCAGAGTCGCGGAAGTAACAGCACATCAGTAGTGCGGATGGAAGGGTTGTGACCGGTCTCCAGCCGGATGCACAGCCACGCTTTGGTCTTGCTTTCTTGCTTCTTCTTTATTTTTTGGATACCTGATTGATTTTGGTTCGTGTACACTTCTGCCGTTGTTGTCTGGCTACATGATGAACTGTAAACACCAGACTAGGCTCAAACTCTTGCATTGGTCATCTTGTACTCTTGAGTCATATCGTGCTGATATGTGGTGTTGCATGTTGATCTGTCAGGCATTACTCTGGCTCCTGGTCACGGTATTGCTCACGGAGAGCGGCCAGGTAGTCGGCAGAGCCTGCTCGATCTGCGAACGACACGAGCTGTTGTGCCTTGCCGATAACGGGGGCGTCGACCATGGCGCCATCAAGAACAAAGGCGCCGCGTCCATCAGCAGCCGCTCGACGGGCAGCCAGAAGCACGCGCACCGCCCAAGCCAGTTCTCGGCGATCAGCATCGCCTTCGTCATCAGCTCCACGCCCGAATACCTGCTGGACGACGGCGACCTGGGACGGATGGATGCACTGCTTTCCCGTGAAGCCCAAGCCACGACCGTTGCGACACTCGCCATCCAGCGTGGCCAGGCCGCGATCGCCCTGGAAGGCGGTGCACACGAGATCGAGTGCCGAAGTCAGGCGGAAGGCGCGTGCAGCCGTGACGACGGCACTGCGGGCGTACTGGAACTCGGCCAGCGACGGGGTGCGGCTGATGGACAAGTCGAGGGCAAAGTCCTCGGCAGCGAAGATGAGGCCGTCGAGCTGGGCGTGGGCAGGCGGCGAGGTGCTCGAGGCGACGGAGCGACCGGCCGAGCAGATGGCGCGCAGGTCCATGACTGCGCGAGCTGATTCCACGAGGGCAATCAGCTTGGGCAGCGGCGGTGGTGATGGTGACGACAGCTGTGGATCGAGATCACGGAGCCCCAAAATGTGGCGGACGACATCCGAGACAAACGTTAGGTCGGCAGCCGAGTCGACCTTGGGCACGACAATGGCGTCGACGGCGGCGAGTGCCCGTGGTCCCAACTCGATGAGATCGGCCAGGGCGTGACGCGAGGAGACGGCATTGATGCGAACGGCAATTTCTCCGCTGTGATGTCCGGTATTGCGGGATGCGCGGGACCCAGAACTGCTCGCTGCCGTTGGGACGAGGCTCTCCAGGTGGGCTCGGAGAGCAGTCCGGGCGGCCGGCTTGGCCAGCTCGGTCACGGCGTCCTCGAGGTCGTACGTGATGTTGTCCGACGACAGTGCCAGCGACTTTGCCAGCATCTTGGCCGAGGATGCGGGAACTGGCGGCTCCGAAAAGGGCCATTGTCAGCCACGCAGCAAACAAAGGCCGGCTGCCTTGCCAACCGGCTGCTCACCATACAGGAGCGACCTCCGCAACGCCGGCGTGGCCATGGCTCTCTAAATCAGCACGGAATCGTCAGATGGGTCAATGGCTGTTGAGAGCTTCCCCGCACAAAGCTGCAACTCGCTTCAAGCCGTCGGAAGCCATGTAAGTGGATTCTGCCACCGCATACCGCCTTCTCCTCTGGAACTGAGACACGTAACTCTGTCCCGACTAATACTCACATCTCCTTTTCCCCTTCGAGGCAGCACTGGCGCGTTTCCCAACCAGCAGAGCAACGGACCTACGAAGAACGCGACCGCCCCGACGACCGGTCCCGATGATTGCGCAATAGCCGGCCTGCCGTTTCATCGAATTCAACACTGCCCTGCCCGACCACTTCTCTCCACCCGGCCAATTCCCTTTGTTTGCACCATCACGACAACGACTGCATCTACCACATCCACCACATCTCAAATGGACACCCAGCCAGCGCCGCCAGGCTCGCTCAGCTGGCGCCTCAGCACACACCCCATCACGCTGCTCACCTACCTGGGCATCCGCATCGGTGCGTCAATCGAGACCGCCTCCGTTGACAGAACTGCATATGCTGACATGATGCTGTGCAGGCAGCTTGCTCGTTTACCTGTTCGGGCTTCTCTTCACGGCCAACAAGTACGTCCTCGTCCAGCTGTCGGTTGGCCATACCCCCCCACTGACAGCGCATCCCTAGGGTCCTCGTCTTCATTATCACCATCCTCCTGCTGGCCGCCGACTTCTACTACCTCAAGAACATTGCCGGCCGCCGTCTCGTCGGCCTGCGCTGGTGGAACGAGGTCGACCCCAAGTCCGGCGACAGCCACTGGGTCTTTGAGAGCAGCGACCCGGCTGCGGGCCGCGTCAACAACGCCACTGACAGCCGCTTCTTCTGGCTAGCCCTCTACGTCCAGCCGCTCTCGTGGTCCGGCCTCTGCATCCTCGCCATCTTCCGGTTTAACATACTGTGGCTGCCGCTGCTTGGTATGCTGCCTTTTCTCCCTCTGCTTTCTATCTCCCCCTGCTCTCTCGCTCTGCTGACGGCCGACAGCCATCGCCCTCGCCTTGACCATCACCAACGCCCTCGCCTTTTCCCGCTGCGACAAGTTTGGCCAGGCTTCCAACATGGCTGGCTCTGCCTTCTCCTCCACCAATATTGCCGGCAGCATTGCCACCGGCGTCTTCGGACGTCTCATTGGCCGGTGAAGCGCGTCGTCAGCAGGCCTCAGGCATCAGCTCCTTGCCTTTTGGCCATTTGCCCATTCGCGTTCTGGCAGTCGACTTCAGCGCAAAATCACTCCGTGAACGCATCGAACTCCCTCCCAATCATCGCGTGCTTCCATGTTTTGCGCTTTTGGGTTTTGATGTGGGAAGAGGAGGGCTATTCGGAACTCCTACGCGGTCTTTGTACTACATTTGTTGCAATGTCTGTGGGAAACCAGGGCACTGCTATGTCCATAGTCCTCGCTCGTCCCTATCAAGATGTACAAGGGCACTCGCTGCCCTGTAATCCGACCAGCACCGGAGCCAGTCAGGCTAGAAGTAGACAAATTTAACTTCAGCACAAACACGTTTGTAAGATACGGTACTACTAAAATGCATCTAGATTCTCCAAACGCTGATATAAGAGAGCATAAACACGTGACCAGTTAACTAATACTTCGTTGACAAAATGAGTGTCTCGACGAGAGGCTTCACTCCTAGACAAGATGGGGGGGCTGACCCGGAAAGCCTATCCTAAAAAGCCCTAACCTCATTGATATTGACAAAAACTCCATCCCCAAGCCATTTCTCCCATAAGTTGGCCAGAGTCATAAACGATCGTGTGGTGACGTCGGTAGTGTTCTATTGTCAAAGCAGCGCCCTCTGATGTCATGATATCCAACGCCCCAGAATAAAAGCCCGAGCAAAGAGGGAATAGGGAAGACTGTCCAAATGGCGAAATATCCCTGTGGTTGCCGACAAGCAAAACTTCTTGTCCGAACTGGACGCGCGAAAAGACACAGCAATGCAAACAAAAGCCCTCAAAACAAGCCAAAAAAAATATTCCCAATAAAACAAAATGGGCAGTTCGGTGGTGCCAGTATCGCTTGATCAAATCTTGGTCTACCCTCTGCAACGCCCTTGTGGTGACTTCCGTAACGATGTCCCGGTAATGCTGGCCGCATCTAGCTTGCCAATGCTCTACCGATATAATGTAAAAAACCAAAAGAAAGAGGGAGAGCCCCCGTGATGCTAAGAGAACAGAAGGAAAAGGGGTTGGTAGGACATCAGACGAGTATGTCACTTCATCTTATGTCAAGCTGGAAAGGCTTGAACCGGCCGCCAATGGTATGGCAGCGAGGGCATTTCCTCCGGGCACCTTGCTCGCCCATCAGGATTCCCACACAGGCTTGGCAAAGACCACATATGCACTCCGTGCAAGCGTATGACTCTTTAAGCTGTGCAATACCGCCACAGGCGGCGCAGTATATCTGTGGGTTCTGGGACGAGTAATTCGGAGACGAGTCAGACAAGCCGCGCGATTCCATGTTAAAGACATCGCCGCTCTCGTTACTCTCCACAGACGGAAACGGCTCAGGCGCCTCTTGGGCGTATGACGGGGGCGTGAGGGCCTGCTGCAACGGCGACGCCTGGTAGCCATGGGTTTGCTGATGCTGGAAAGTGTGATGAGGAAAGGGCGGCAGAGAAGCACGATGTATGGAAATGGGCGACTGTGGCACCTTGCGTCATTAGTTAGTAGTCTGCACAGGTAGCAGAAACCACGTCACGGCTTACAGGCGTTCTGTCTTCATCAATGTCTTCCGTAGCCGAAGCAGCAGCATCAATAAGATCTTCCCAACGCTTGCCAAACTCTGACGGCTCAGCTGACATGGCCTTGATGGGGCCACCCGGACGTAGGCGATCGAGAGCTGAAGCCTCGTTTTGAATTCTGCGCAGCCAGTCGGAGCCAGATCCTCTTGACCTCTGCTTCTTGTGGTGAGTCTCGCGAGAGCGCTTGGAGACAGACTGCTTCCTCGGCCGAGCAGGTCCCATTGGGCGCTGCAGCGGAGGCAACGTGGATGATCGGCCAGGAGGAGATGTCGACAGTATTGAGGGCAGAAGCTCGCGCGGACGGTTGTGGTTCATGCCAGGAAAGGGCTCGCTTGTAATGTCTGGGTTGGCCATGTGTATTGGGGGCAATTCGACGGATGATCGGGGCATTCTGCCCTTTTCACTATCAGAATGCCAGCCCTGAGTGGTGTTGCGTTAGCAAACAGACTCTTGGGCAGCAACAGAGAGAAGCTGCAAAGATCAGGCTCACATCTTCCCATTCACGCTCCGCCAGCTTGTGACTGTGCAGCTGTGCCAAAGTGGCGGCAGCACTTGCCGCGTGCAACATGGACCCAGGCAGATATTCGTTATCGGGATTCCGGGGGACGCCTTGCGCATTTGGCTTCAGTGCGCCATTCTCAAGGTGGTACGGCTTGTTCTGGTGGATGGTCGACCCGTTGACGGTATTGGCAGTGGGGTCACCGGGAGGGCTGCTAGACAATCCGGGCGGACCAGCACCCGAGTTGTGCTGGCTCTGTGGTCGTTCACTAGGCGGGGTGTTGATCATAAGCATGAAGCTTTCCTCGGTGGCTGGGAGCTTGGATATGTAATGCTCTGGGTGGGCACGTCGGATATGCTCCTGCATGGAGCGATACCGTTTCTCCTAATCGTGGCAGCCCCGTTAGCATCCACTGAACCACAATATATCCACAATCTTCCTATTCTGATTCGAGGGCGCATGCATTGAGAAATTCAAGGGACGCAGAGGAGCCACTTACTCCGATGCAACGCTTCCGACAGCTGGAGCCATCTTGGTTTCTCAAGGGGCAGACAACTTCATTGTTGGCGTCGGTGATGGAAAAGGAGGAGGTGAGGGATGATCTGGGCGGCATCTTGACCCCACCATGCGCTTTTAATTGATGGGGTGTCTGATGCTTGGCGGCGCTCAACAGACCGTAATCTTTAGAGCGGTTCGGGGTGGTCAAGCTAAGCTCTGCTTGATAAGAATGTTGTGGGATTGGAAATCCGGACACCAACAGCGGGGAACGAAGTCACGATAATAGCTAGCCGATAAGAGTGGAGGGGAAGGCGATGCCAGTAGCTGGGCGCGAAAATAGAGACGCCTACTCAATAACCGTCACGAAAAGGCCGGTGATGGTGGCGCAAGCACTGAAATAAAAGAGGCGCGGTGATCGAAGGTGGCGCGCGACCAGGAAGAAGAGGCGATAGCGCAGATTCAGAGTGAGGTTGCCGTGGCTGACCAACGAGAAGCTGTGCTGACTGACAAGTGATTGGTAGAGGACGACGTCGGAAAAGTTGAAGCTGTTGCGATCGCATTAGACAAGACGGCCGAGGCGGATGACGTGGGCCGGCGGGACAGCTTTTGCTTTCTCTTTCTGCTGCTGAGGTAGAGCTCCCAAAAAAGACGCAAAACAGAGGAGGATCAAGGGATTTTAACGGTGATTCCAAACCAGACCAGGGACGTAGATGGCTTGCGCAAATTTCTGATGTTGAGCTTTAAGTGGTATCCGCGACAGAGGGAGGCGGCATAATAAAACAAGGCAAGGAAGCTCCAAGCTTTTTGAGTTGAGGAGGTAATGTTTCTTTTCCCGGGTATTTTAGTCCTAGGGGTGTAACAAGAAACGTTACGGCTGTGGGCAAGAAACAGTTGGTGGGCAGTGTCAGCAGCGTAGAAAATAAGTAGGGTGGAAGAAGCAGCCCAGACGTCGAGAGAGGTGAGGACGCAGAGAGGAGAGAAAAAGAGGACCAATGCGATGGTGGCAGCCGGGAAAGAGCTATGGGAGAGAGAGAGAGAGAGAAGAAAAGTGGTGATAGGGTTGTAAGAGGGAAAGAAGGGGAAAGCGAGTTCAAAGAGGAATGGGGAGTCGAAAGCAGCGATAAAGACGCGGCGGAGCAAAAACGGACAAGGAAACCTCGAAACAAGGGAACAAGAGGCAGACAGGGTAGGGAAAAGAATGAGGGGGTGGGTGAAAGAGAAAGTGGGTTTATGGGCGTACCGAGAAGAGACGGAGGACGGCCGGAGTGGGCTGGGTCACGGGATTGGTCTTGTACGGAGTAGGTCGAGGTTTAGCAGGCGGCTAGGCGACGAGACGAGCGAAGAGGCGAGCAGCAGCGAATGCAAGGCGGGTGAACGGCGGCCGGTGTGGTTCTGGTAAGATAGTTGTACTCCGTATCTTACTCGTAGTTGCAGGACTGCGAAATTCGTACAGAGCGGGTTTTCGGCTGGTCCTACGTGCTGGAGCGAAATGGTGGTG
This sequence comes from Grosmannia huntii, assembly GCA_019925595.1. NCBI lineage: Eukaryota > Fungi > Ascomycota > Sordariomycetes > Ophiostomatales > Ophiostomataceae > Grosmannia > Grosmannia huntii. The sequence goes on from JADHKJ010000026.1 coordinate 88,556, forward strand.
CGCAAAAGCGGGACGGAGCAGACGACAGGGAGGGAAACTGCAGGTGTATGGGGGCTGCAGAAAAGAGAATAGTGACATGTGCTCAAAGTGGGAGCATCTATTCTCCTCTGGTTCCGTTCTTGGCCGTTCTCTGGCCGGGTTGGGTGCTGCGGGTGTGTTCAGCTAATATAGAGGCATCAATGCAGGCAATCAAGCGGAGTGGTTGAAAGGAGTGTTTTAAGAGCGGAGGCCGACAAGAGAAGAGAGCAAAGGACGAGGGGAAGGGAGCCAGGGGGGGGGGGTGAGAGTAGGAAAGAGGCGTGAATGTACCGGTACGAAGTATCTTACATAGTAACACCCACACCTGACGACATCCTAGCTCCATCGCTGGCTTAGTGGAGGGAGGGCAGGCGAAAAGAGAGGGGTGTCACCGGTAGTGCGCGTGGAGGACGGGCGACGGCAAGCATTGAGGAACGATATGGCCGGCGATGGGGTTGCAGGTTGGCGATGGGAATGGAGGACGGAGAGGAAAAAGGGAATGTCAGATGTGGTCCTCCTTGTGCTGCTTTGGGCGAGCCTGAAAGGGCAGGAACGCGGGGGTAGGCGTAGTCAAGTTGGACGAAAGAACGAACTGGGAAGCAGCTTGCGCCTGCCAGACGTTGTCGTTGCGAGGGTACAAGTACCATGTAAGATACTCGTTACCTTCACACCTTCCGAGTGGGGGGTGGAGACCCAGAGGCAGAGCCAAGTTTGGGCTGGGCGCAGAAAAAAATATGGCAAAAACAGCGATGGGAGGGTGCTGATTGGCCGGAATTCCAAGCTCTAGCTATGGGTCCTTCCTCCGTCTTCACCACCCAGACAGCTCCGGCTAATGTTCGTTCCTGGGTGGCAAGAGCGCATGAGCTTGTGAATTGGCTTTTTTTTCTCGGTCGAGTCGTCCGATGGCGGTGAACGCGCCAATAGCCAGTGTGCGTGCGAGTGCTTGGTATCGTGTACGAGTACGCTCTCAATCACCTTGTGCGAGGACTGAGGCACTATACCTGTAAGATACTCGTACATACAAAGTAGTACTCCGTACTCCGTACTTGCCCAGAGGCCTGGGCGGATGGCGGGGCAAACTGTTTCGCTCAGTCTCCACCACAAAGAAAAATACGGCAGAACCAGATTAGGAATAGGAAGCTGGGCGAGCACGACTACTATTGGTACCGTCCTCGAGATCCCATGGCAGTGCACATCTGCCCGGGTCATATGCACGAGAGGCAGGTTCCACCGTTCCACCAGCACTGGCGATGCCGGACCCTCGAGCTGCTGCTAGCCGGCGCGTGTGTGAGTGTGAGCTGATAAGGATCGGAATTATAATCTTCTAAAGGCACTGTCACCTCTGGCCCACTATTATTGCCATGTACTGCTATTTTTCCCATTTTCAGGCCATTCTCGGCAGCGGCTTCGCTTCTTTTCTCTCTGCTCGCATTTCTCTGTCAGTTTTCGTTTTTCGTTTTTCGTTTTTCTCTTTGTTTGCATCCCAGGTTCTGGAAGCTCTCGTAGCTCCACGTCATCCAGGACCGTTGCCACTGACCCTCCATCCCACTCGGTCCTCTGTTAACTCACAAGCTCTGGAGCTAATAGCTTCCTTTGTCCCATCTACTTTCTACTAATACCAAGAGAATTCTGTTAATTTTGCCTCTATTCTCGCCTCCCCTTCTCGGTCTGGCCGGCCCAGGTTCCTTTCGCTGTCATTGCGTGGAATCGAAGCTGAGCTTTGCTTCTGGCTAAACAAACTTCGCCCCCTTCCCCTATAGCTTTCCGGTCTGTCAGCCGGCTCGGGAGGGAGCTTTGTGGCTATCCACATTTCTTGTGCATACTTTTCCTCCATGTCCGTAATCTAGATGCTCTTACACACAACTTACATTTCTTCGTTTCTTTTCTCTCGCTAGGGCTCAACTATTCCCCCTTCGGCCACCTGCATCAGACAGGGCTGAAGCTACACAGTCGCATTGGCCACTGAAAAACGAGACAGCGTGCTTCAAGAACTGCAGCTTTGTCGATTTTCTGACGGCATTTATCTGCACACCGCCCTCTGAAGTGGTCATGGGTTGGGGAGCTTCAGTTGCTCCACTAAGACTGGCCCCGTTCTTAGCTTGCTTACGATCCAATGCAGCCGCTTTTTGATTGGCCAACTTTCGGATAGGACTCTTCCAGGTTGTGCTCATGGCGCTGCATCCATGTTGTCTGAACTCGAACGCACAAGAGCATGAACAGAGATGCATTGTCATACGTCGTATCTTGGCGCCCCTCTTTACTCCATAGCTCGTCGTCGCTTACGGGCCGCAGTCGTGAATGTGATAAGTGATAATTCCCATCTATTAAACAACTGATAGCGACAAATAGTGTCAAAGCACTTGCTTTGCATAGAGGCCATGATCGAATGAGGACGACCACATTCGGGACGTTTATACAATCTCAAAGAAAGCATGTGGATGTGCCCACCATCCAAAAAGAAAGCCAAAAAGATATGATTCCTAGAAACAAGATGAGATCCAAAATAGAGACTAGTCTTAGAAGCGCCTGTTGTTAGGGAGCTTGTGAGTTTTTCCTCTCGTTGAGAGGCGCAGTCATTCTCTGAAGCTGCCGAAGAAACTCTGTGACAAAGTCTTCAAAGTTAATAATGATAAAGCCATCCCGGTCGTCGTCGTACTTCTTGAACACATCCGTCATGCGCTTCAGCGTGATGCACGACTGCATGAAGATGTCAAAGGTGATTACGCCCATGCGTCCGTTGTCGTACATGAGGAAGATGAACTCGACGAAGCTGTCGGAGAGCCGGTACTGGAAGGACACGAGCGCAGCCTTGAACTCGGACAGCGAAATGGTGCCGCTGTGGTCGGCGTCGAACTTGTTAAAGATGTCGCACCACTTCTCGAGAAAGCGCCAGAGGCCGACAAACTCGTCAAACTCCAGCTCGCCATTGCGGTTGCTGTCGAACATGCGCACCATCATGTTCACCGTCACGGGATCGAACTTGGTGGCGTCGCCGTTGACGAGCGTCTCGGCCAGCTGCACCTCGGTGACAAATCCCTTTGCTGTACGTATCCCTGTCAGTCCGTGTTTTCCATCCGCGCATACGATCTGCCTCACCCTGCTTATCGAGATCCCGGAAGAGCCGTATGAGCTGCTCCTTGGACAGCGTTTGGCCCGTCTGGAACATGACCGGAGCTGGCGGTGGCGACAGCGGCTGCGGCGCCAAGTGCGGTGGCATCGGGGATCGCGGCGGAGGCAACGTGTTTCCACCGCCACGTGGTCCGCTGGGCAATGAAGGCCCAGGCCGGTCGTTGTAGTAGTGCTCGCGCGGGGGGACGGCCGGCGACATGGGACGTTGCGCCGGCGGGCGGTACTGCTGTTGCTGCTGCTGCTGGGGTGGAGGAGACGTGTAGAGCTGCTGCTGCGGTGGAGGCGATGTGAACTGCTGATGTGGGTGAGGGTGAGGGTGTTGGTTGGCGTGTGCGTGAGGGTGTTGGTGTGGCTGCTGGGGACGGAAGTTCTGGTTGGATGGAGATATGACCGGAGTCGGCGTGCGGCGGCGGTAGTCTTCGACGGGCTGCAACGGTGCAGGCGCCTTGTTCGGACCCTTCTGTTCCGGCTCGGCGAACCTGGGCAGCTCGTCCGGGTTATAGGGGCGGTTGTAAGCCATTGGTCGTGCGCGGCCTCGCTCTTCAGCCCTCTTTCTCGATAGTCAGTAAGGGGCACTCGGGCATGTGATGCGTGGCGGGCAACGCGTGCTGCTCGTGCGATGACAATGTAGGTGATTGACAAGTGCAGGCGCCGAGAAGGGGGAAGGGAGAAGGGATGGGAATCATACACGTTTCAGACTTGGTCTTGGTTGCAGGAAGGATCAGGCAGAGAACGGTGCCGTCGGCAAGCTGATTTCTGTTCGGGAGAGCTGGGCGGAAGCGAAAAGCACCGATTCAGCAAAGCAGGCACATTCTCGTCCGTTTTGTATCTTCCCAAGTATCGCAGGATGATGCGGCCGCAATCTTAGCAAAGAGGGGTGACGTGGAGACGAGCCCCCCAACAGAGGCTGGCGCAGAAATAACTGCATTGCAGCCCCTGCAGTCCTTGCAATCCTGCTCCTATTAGGTCTCCCCTCCGGCGAGGCTTGCCCGGTTGCTAGGGCTTATTATTGAGACCCAGCACGTCGTGGCGCTTCTGCCAAGGCAGCTTCAGCCCAATTCGCTACGCTCATGCCTTCCACGGTAAGCCAGAAGGGGGGCTTGGCACGCTCATTGGGCAGCCGCGCCACCCTGCTCCTTCCCGGCAGCGGACCCCGCAACGTTATATTTTAGAGGGGTGGCTTGCCATGGGGGGAAAGACCTCATGAAGCGCCTCCTAGTTGATAACTAGGCTATGTTGTATCGTATCCTATGCCGGCTGGACCCCGCTGTAGTTGCGAGCAGTTGGCCGCCGTCTGCCAATAAACAACCCCTGTTCGTGCTGTAGTTGATCAGCCTCTTCCCCGATTTCTGCTACGAAATTCCCGTACTTTCTTGCGCCATCCCCCCTCATCTGCATCCTATTTCGCTTCTACTGCCCCCTTTCCAGCCTTTTATTTGTTACGTACTTTACATGTCCGCCTTCGAACCTCCACTGGCCAATGTTCTCGGCACCGCTGCTGTGACGGCTGTTGCTCCAGCTGCGGCTGGAACGAGCGAATTCTGGATATTTGGCTACGGGTGAGGCACACGGGATTCGGCTTGTTCAGCTTTGACGGCTGTGTTGTTCTAGACTAACTTCCCTGTAGAAGCCTCATTTGGAAACCGCCCCCTCATTTCGGTAACGATCTGTTCTTTGATACCCCAAGCTCACTTGCTGATCCAGACGGCTTCTTGTCAGACAGGAGAGTTCCAGGATGGGTCAACGGCTACGTTCGAAGATTCTGGCAGGTAAGAGGACCAGGGCCCTCTTTTCGTGCCTTGAGCAAGTCTGACCTCCATGACAGGCCAGGTGAGCACTTTGCCAGCAGATGACCAGTAGCTTATCGGGCTGACAGAAGGTCGCCGTGTTTGCAGTGAAGACCACCGGGGAACACCTGAAGCTCCCGGCCGTGTTGTCACGCTGATCGAGCGGTCTTTCTGGGAGAGCCTCACCGACCATCACGCATCGGCCTCGGAGAAAACATGGGGAATAGCTTACCGGATAGCTGCTGAACATGCCGCAGAGGTCAGGGAGTATCTTGACATCCGCGAGATCAACGGTTATACCCTTCACTACACGCCCTTTTATCCGGCGGACAGGTCGACTGCCTTCAGCACGATGGTGTATATCGGTACACCGGACAACGCCCAGTTTACCGGTCCTCAGGACATCCAGTCACTCGCCGAGCACATCTTTCGGTCGTCCGGTCCAAGCGGCCCAAACATAGACTACCTCTGGGGCTTGGAGACGGCTCTGGATGAGCTGAGCCCCGAGAGTGGGGACGAACACATCACAGACTTGTCCAACCGGGTTCGGGCAATCAGTGAGCGGTGTTTGCAGCAGCAGATCGCTGCCAAGGAAGTCGGCACAGCTGGAAGGACGGAAGCGGAAGAAACACGCGTCTCGGCCATATGACCGGTGGTAGACAAGAGCAGCGAACATCCTAGAACATGGCAGAAAACAGACTTTTATGAGACTCGCTCTTGGTTGCCGTCAGACTTCCCCAAGCTTGCAAGGGCTACCACCTTCCTCTCCCTTTCACGCACACCCTCCGTCCACTTGGGAGAGTCCCGACCGATGGCAACCCGCACAACATAACAGACAGAACAGCTTCCACCGAATGGTGGACCGGCGTCTCGTAAAAAAAAACAGCTCATTTTCATCTCATCCTTGTTCCCTTCAAACAGGGCTTTCTCCAGACAGCCTCAACCCCCGGTGTTTCCTTGGCCGTACCTTTCCCCCAGTGCCCAGAACACGACGAGAGAAAAGTTGCAAGCCGAGAACAAGGAGCAAAAAACAACGCAATCACAACACAAACAGGAAGTAGCAGAAAGGAAAAGACAGACATGAACGGGATAGAAATGGGAAGAGATGGGCGCAAGACGACGACGCAAAGAAGACATTGTGACTCAAGGATTCCTATCGACTATTGCATAGATTGGCAGTTCTGCTGGTCATCACTTGCGTTCGCCTGACAGTGCAAAAGCAACACAGCCTCGACGTGAGCCATTCTTGATAGTCGAATCCTTGGCAGGGAGAACACCACACCGCCAGGACGTCGAGCTCAAGGGCTCCCCTGGATTCTCCCAAAGCTGCGGGATGGACCGACATGGTCCCTGGCCGCCTATTCTTCCAGCCATGCTGGCACACACTAGTAGCCCTGGCCACCTTGAGGGGGCTGCTGCTGCCCCTGCTGCTGGGCCGGAGACTGCTGCTGATCGGGGTACCCATACACGGGTTGTCCCCATCCTGCTAAAAGTCAGCCCTGTGCATTTGTTCCCAAGTCCCGTCCACGAGGAGTCATACCCTGGTTGGGCTGCGCGCCGTATTGAGGAACCTGTGGGGGGTAGCCGCGGCCGTACTGCTGGTACACTGGCGGGCCACCCATCTGGTATCCCTGCGGCGCAGCTCCGTAAGGCGCCTGGTGCATCTGCTGTCCACCCCCGTAGCCGCCTCTGGGAGCATAGCCACCGCCACCACCACGTCCCGAAAAGCCGCCCCTTGGGCTGCTGTCCGAGGCCCGATCGACCCGAATAGTTCGTCCATCAAATCTAGGAAGCGCAGAGGCAGCACGCATGTCAGGGCTAGCGGTCTTTTGCAGGGGAATGGAAGGAGGATCCTGAATCTCTCTCACTCAATGTTGTTCATCGACGCAATCGCTGTCTCGGCATCAGCATCGTTTGTGTAACGAACAAAACCAAATCCTCGGCTGCGACCAGTGTCCCGGTCTTTCACAACGACCTATGCGTGATGGCAGGGTTAGAAGACCGAACAGAGTGCGTTGTAGGCTAGAGGGGATGTTTTGACGCACAGCTTCTTCCACGGCGCCGAACTCCTCGAACTTCTGTCGCAAGGTGCCTTCCTCTGTGTGCCAAGCAAGGCCTCTGCAGAAGGTTGCGTGTCAGCAGTCTGCCGGCCGTGTGAGGGCGAGGTGAGGGCAAAGCCAGCTTCCGGGAGCCTGGACGGCTTACCCGATGAACAGTTTCGCCATGTTGGAGATGGGAGAGTACAGGACAGCTGTGGTGTCAAAGACTGCAAAGGTAGGCGGTCGGGTGGCTGAGAGAGCTGAGAGAGCGAGTTGCGCTCTGGACAAGTCGAAGAATGATGTGTGAAAGGACAAAAAGGGAAAAAAGGATGGGGCAGGTCAGGCTAAAGGCAGAGTTGCGGTTGACAAGGACAGACACGGCTCAGCCGACGGAAAACGGAGCGACGGACGAGCACAAGACAAATAAAATACTTTGTGCGTTTCGGACAATTCAGCCGGTCAGCAAAATAGGGCAGACGAAGAAGGGATGCAGGGCGAGCAGATGTTGATGCGAACAACTGGCTGTGTGCGTGTTTGTGGTGAAAGTGCGATGTACAGCAGTACGGCCAGGTGGGAGAAAATAAGAGCAGAACAGGACGGGCGATAGCAGGCAGCAAGGAGTGGCCGCGGCGGGGTGAAGAGGACGTGGTTAAGTATCTCGTACGTCGATCTGTCTGGAGGAGGGGTTGAAATACAGTGCAGGGGTTCGGCCTGGCTCGGCCAACGGCGACACGATTTCACATTTTTTTGCTGGCCATCGAGCAGAAAGCACAGAAGACGGGTTGATCCCGATAACGGGAGGGAGCTACATGCTCCGTACCAGCAGGAGATCCCTGCTTGTTGGACCCTTCTGCCCCAGACCCCTTCCTGATGACACGCTGTTGAGGCTAGCAAGCCAGAGGACGTTTCGACCAGCAAGCCTGCTGGCCCCCTTCTCCGTGCTCCTGGGGGATGGCCGCAGACGATCTGACCTGCAGGCCTCCGGCCACGAACCGCTGGCACCTGTCCTGCTTTGCGTGGCCACCGCCAACAAGGGGGTGTCTTGTGATATGGAGATGCGGGTCCATGTTAAGGGAGACGATGGCGTGCTGCTACTATTGTGTACGCCGGATTGCCTGTCGTGCACGCTGTGCCACCATTGTTCTGCTGGGCGGCCGCTCGTTTTGCCCGGCTTTATTGGGACTATGCATGTCAGATCATGCAGGGGCTGCACCGGTCTGGACTGCTATCAACGTCTGTCCGCGGAGACCCTGTTGCAGCCCGTTCAAAGCGCTGCAGACAGCAGACAGCAGACAGCAGACAGCAGCCCCGTCGACATGTCACTGTCTGTGCAGACGGCAATGCCTTCTGAGCCAAAAATACCACCAGCGGGGACTTGCCAAGACTGGTGGGGATGTTGCCTGTGTGGAACGTGGACCCACAGACGCTTTGCTGGGTGAAACAGCGTTGTCTATGTGCTCGTACTCATAGAGCGAGCCTGTTCGAAGTCGTGGCCACCACCACGCAACACGTGCGATCGTACTCGGAGGCTTGCAACCGGTGTGCAGAAGTATAGCACACACCCGCTGCCCAGAAGCAGGCTGAGCCTCCGGATACTATGCAGCTTTGCACAGGACCCTGCAATGGCAAGGATGCGGTCGGCTAGGTGTTCCTCGAAAATGGCTCATAGTATGGACTCGTAATGCTGGTATTTCCACTCTCGAATGACAGTGTCCATGTCGCGGAGGGGTCCAGAACTTCCCCGGCGAGGCATATTGTTTCGACGACGGCCGGATATCAGGCTGCCTGCGGTGAATGGACAGACTGCTCTTGAAATCTCGCACAATCAGTATTACGCCATATTGTCGATAGGAGGCATTTGCAACTCACAACCGAATGGTGCGACTGTGTTCCTGGTGGAGATCCCCCTTCAGGCATTTGCCTGCCAGGAACAGAGAAAGGTCTCGTCTGCAGGTTGTCTCCAGAAAAAACCTCGTGTAAAAGGCTGTAGCCACCTGCATAGCCCGGCCGGTATACGAGAGATTTCCCCTTCAGCCCTTTTCGAAACACCGTGTGTCATCGATAGAGCGGTACGGGTCTGTGGCGTGAAACCTCCGCCCGAGGCTCGGGAAGCGGAGGCCATGAGAGGATAGGCTTCCCATCGGAATCTGATCAAGCCCGTCGCCCAACCCCTGATCTGGGTCCACGAGGCAGACGAAAGGCAGTGAGCTCGAACCCCATTGGGCTTGCACGCCCACTTTTGCAGCCGGGATGTTATGCGAAAGGTAGGCAAGCTCCTGTCGTTGCTTGTGGGGCTAACCTGACTGCTCACGACGCCTTTGAAGTCCCAATGAACATGTCATCGGCAACCAGAGTTCCGGGCTTCTGGGACGCTCGCGCAAGATTGTGATGCCAAGGTTGTTGCCAGATCAGCCTCCAATCAGCCTTTGGTGCTCACAGAGCAGGACGCCAAAGAGAAACGGTGAAAAGGAGAAAGACTGCCCGACCAGCCAGGTCTGGAACAACTGTCCCTAAACGACAGGTTACCGCGACGTTGTATTTGGAATGTGGCACCGAACCGTATCAGGGATAGGGGTGCACTCATCGGGTAAGGGTATTAAGACATTGTGAGTGTATTAAGGACAAGGAAGAGGCCGGGCGTTGCCGACATGCATCGGGTCGTTGACATCGACGGATGTGCAAGATCCACAGATTGCCAAGGAAACAGTTATGAAAGTCACGACAGTTCTAGAGCGTGGAGAAGGAAATGTACGAATCAGAAAAAGCGCCACCGCCGTTTTCTTCCTATCAAGTATCCGTCCCGTTCCTTCCTTCGTATTTGTCAACCGACTGCGCCTTCCATCCGGGTGTCAAATTGTCAAACTCTCAAACTGTCAAATTGTCCATATGATCCATTCAATGCAAGAGAGCAGGATTTATGGCTCATGAGGCCTCCTATCGCCGGCGCATCGCACGACGCCGCTGCTCCTGCAGCTCCTGCTCGTATTTCGGCATGTTCTGCCGTTCCTCCTCTTGCTTTTGCAGCAGCTTGTCGCGCATAATCGACCGCACGTTGCGGCTGCCACCAAGCTTGGGACCTCGGAGAATCTCTTCTTCGTTGCGCACCTTTGGCTTCGCCGGCGGTCCCAGAGGCCGGCGCTTTCGTCGCAGCCGTTGGGCGAGAGCTTCCATGAACTCTCGGCGGAACTGCTCGGCAACGCGGTCGTCGGCTGGACGGCCCTCTGCCGTGGCCGTGTCGCGGGCAACATCGTACACATCCACATCCACTAGACAAGAGTCAGACACAGCAAGCGGATGGGGAGGCGACCGCGGACACCGCAGACACGTACTCTTGTTCTCGTGCAGAAACTGCTCGACCATCTGGTCACGTTTGATGTCGTCGCTATTGCGGCGATCCCGCGCCGGCGGATGTCCGTTGCGGCCAGAAGCCTTTTTGCCTGGTCGAGGCTTTTGTGCGCCTTCGTCTTTGCTGCCTTCGTCCTCGACGGCTTCGTCGTTGCCTCGCAGCCGACGGGTGGCCCGTTCCGTCATGGCGACGTTTCGAGCACGCGATTCGGCGCCAAGGTCGATCTCGTGAAGCTTGCCTTTCATGGCAAGTTGCTCGCGCATTTCCTTGCCGTTCAGGCTCGACGATCCGGTTCCCGTGCTGTCTGAAGCACCGTTCCGACCGTTATGACCACCTCTTGCCTGTGACGAGTCTGTGTTGTATCGCTTGGCCATTTCAGCTTCTACATATTCCTCCCTGCAGGATTAGCCTCAGTCTTACATGCGGGCATAATGTTGCCACTTACATATGCTTGTTCACAACATCGCCGATGAGCCCCGTCTGCGGCGCAAATCGCAAGCCGATATCCATCGGTACAGACATGTCCAAGCTCATGTCGAGGCTGTCAAAGTTGAAGTCTCCCAGCCGATCACCCATGTTCTGCAACGAAGAAGACGGCCCGCCTTCGTCGCCTCGGAACTCAACTCCGCCCAGTTTTGGTCGGCGCCCCTTCCGCAGCCGCATCAGCTCTGCTACCGTTAATGAAGCGAGCTCGTCAGCGTCGTCTTCAATCTCGTCGCTGCCTCCATTGTCATCGCCATCACGGCCGCCGTTCTCGATCTCGGCATCCTCTGGTGTGTCTGCAGGCCGTTGACCGTCTGTCCCGGAGGTGTCATCCTTTGCCGCGTCGTCGCTGATGGAAACCGATCGTGGAAATAGAGGGGTAGGTTTGCTATCTGTCTCTGTTTCAGGTCCGCCTTCGATTTCGTGCCGTTGTCGGTAAATCTTCCGCTTCTTTCCAGGCCGACCAAAGAGCACTGTTGGTGCTGCGCCCGTCTCTGTACTGGCGGGCTCCATCCTCACGTCGGCCCTGGTTTGTGAGGGGTGTATCACGAACACCAGAAGCCGCTGGCAGTTGTGGTTGGAAAGCTAGGATGCAGCTTCGCCTGTGTGTTCATCGAACGATGACCACTCAAAATGAAACAGGTCGTGTTGACATCATATTATAGGTCACGTGACAGTGCATGTGACCTGCTTCGGTCGGAATTTTAGTGGCCGCCTCTAATCCGTTCCTTGTTCACCATCTTGCGACCAACTTGCTGTAGATATAGCATACGATCAAATATCTATTATTGTTTTTATCGTGACAGCATCAAAGGCCTGTAGGCTCGAGCCGGAAGCTATGGCTGCAAAACGAGTATGGAGATAGTCTTTCGAGCCAGCTTCAGCAAATCGGTTACTGACCCAAAAGGTGTATTTTTTGGTACATGGTGGCAGAGTGCAAGGTGAGATGTGTAACCAGGAGAGGGCTGGCTATTCGTGAAGAGGGATGCTAATCCGGACCGCCGGGTTGAGGTGTTGGCTTCCGGTACGTACATCAATTGACATAGCCACATGAGCCTGGTTTGACCAGCTGACCGGGAGCCAGATATTTCGCCAGGAAACATGCTGTCCAACAGGAGCTCGTTGGCTGGGTACAAAACCTGCCAAACAACAAGGTAAGCCGTGTCCGTTGCCGGCAGTGCTGCACAGTCTAACGACTTCCTGGCGGACTTGTTCAGGTCGAAGGCGAGGTCCAGGGCGAGGAGAAGAGCATCGCGACCTTTATGCAGCTCATCGACCGAGGCCCCAGTTACGCGAATGTCGTGCGTCTCGACAAGGAGGACCGGGAGCTCCGGTCAGACGAGACAGAGTTTGCCATCCGGAGGTAGGCCGTGACGGTCTCCTGTGTACACAGCATAGCCAAAGGACAAGCACGAACAAGTCTCAAAACCCACGTCCACGCTTTCTCACAACAGGCTTCCGCACCGCGCCGTGGACAACAATCTTCTTGCCCGGGTCGCCGCTCTTGGGAGTGCTGGCCGAGCTCGTCCGGCGGGCTCTGTCCTCCTCGGCCTGCCGTTGTGCATCCTGGCGTTTCTTGTCTTGGGCCATCTTCGACTCGATCTCCATCTTTCGGTTGAACTCGGTCTCCACGATGCGCTTCTCGCGTGCCGAGTAGCCCTTCTCCTTGACGGAGTAGAACACGCCACCCAGCTCTGCCAGCCACCGCGGGTCGACGGCCGTCACCGTCGACATGTACTCCTTGGACGTCAGGATGAGCTCGTGGTAGATGACATAGTCGGGCAGAAAGCCCAGGCCGTACAGCGCACTGGTTGGGTGCAGCTGCACCGTCACGCTCGTCCGCAGGTTGATGTACTCGCCGATGCCCTTGACCTTGGCCGCCTGGTGGTAGTAGCCCGAGCAGATGCACTTGCGGATCACATCCCAGTCTGAGCCACAGCTGCTCATCGGCATCTTCTGCAGCTTCATAATGTCCACCAGCTGTTCGCGCACCTCTTTTGCGCGCCGCAGCGACTTGGAGTGCAGAAAGTGCCGCGTGCACCAGCCGTCCAGATAGCCGTTGGCCTTCCACTGCGAATACACGTGCAGATAGGTCAGGTGGTCGGACTCGGGGACGAAGAACTTCTCCCGCGCCGCGTCCGACTCCTCCTGCCGCTCTTTGGGCCGGTAGAAAACATTGGGTACCGACAGCATCGACACGATCGTGACCATCTCCTCGCTGCAGCCGTACTCTTCCGACATGATGAGCAGTTTGGCCAGTGGCGGATCCATGGGGAAGGCGTTCATCTTGCGGCCCAGATCGGTCAGTTCGCCCAGGTTGTCCAGGGCGCCGAGAGCCCACAGGTCGAAGAGCGATGTCGTGATGGTGTCCTGCGGCGGCGGGTCCATAAAGTCAAAGTCGAGCAGATCCTTGACGCCCAGAGACTTGATCAGCAAGATTGTGTTGCTGAGGTTCGTGCGCTGGATCTCGGGAATCGACTGGATATACAGCTCGTCCTTGAAGGCCTTCTCGGTGAACAGGCGGAATGCTTTGCCTGGTCCGGTGCGCCCAGCACGCCCCGAGCGCTGAGAGGCGTTTGCCTGCGAGATCGGCGTGATCTGCAGCGTGTCCATGCCCATGCGCGGGTTATATACCTTGAGCTTCGAATAGCCCGCATCCACCACATACATGATGCCATCGACCGTCAAGCTCGTCTCGGCAATATTGGTAGCGACAATACACTTGCGTACCCCTGTTTCTGCCTTGTCAAAGATCTTGGCCTGGAGATCGGCCGGCATCTGGCTGTACATGGGCAGTATGCTCAGCTTGGGTGGGTCTTTGAGGGCATTCAGTCGCTCGCGGACAAGATCGCACGTGACTTCCACGTCCTCCTGGCCGGTCATAAAGACAAGAATATCGCCCGCACCCATCGACACGTGGATGGCGAGCACCTGCTGCACGGCCTGGTCGACATAGTCCTCGACGGGTGATCGGTGGAACATTACGTCCACGGGAAATGTGCGGCCGGGGATGATGAACTCGGGCGCGCCGCCGAAAAAGTCTGAGAAGCGCTTCGAGTTCATCGTCGCCGACGTGACGATCAGCTTCAGGTCGCGCCGGCGCTGCAGGATCTTTTTGAACAGGCCCATCAGGACATCCGTGTTCAGAGCCCGCTCGTGGGCTTCGTCCATGATCACACACGAGTAGCGGTCCAGGTCGGGCTCGTTGAGAGACTCGCGCAGCAGCACGCCGTCGGTCATGTACTTGATCAGGGTCTCCTTGCTTGTGCAGTCCTCAAAGCGAATGGCATAGCCGACAACACTCCCCAACTGCACCTCCATCTCCTCGCTCACGCGCTTGGCCACGCTCATGGCCGCGACTCGACGCGGCTGCGTGCAGCCGATCATGCCCACGTTGCCATAACCGTCTTCGTATAGGAACTGGGTCAGCTGCGTGGTCTTTCCCGATCCCGTCTCGCCAACGACGATGATGACCTGGTTGTCGCGAATCACGCGCATCAGGTCCTCTCTCACGGCAAACGCCGGCAGGAACTCGCGTTGTTCGCGCAAGCTCTTGCTCAAGCTGAAGTTGCTCGCTGCGTTGTTGGTCTTCATGTGCTGGGAAAACTTGTTGTTCCCCTTCGAGGACCCTGCCGCCGTAGCATTGCTGTTCTCTTCGCCAGGCACCGGCACCGCACTGTCGCCGTCGGCGTCGCCGTTTTCCTGGACGCCCATGATGTTGCCAAGCGTCGTGCCGGCCATGGCGGTCGCGTCCTTGGCAGCACGCTGCCTCTCTCTCTGCTGCCGCCGCTCCCGCACAACACGGCTGCCCTTTCGGCTGAATACGGCCATGTCACTCTGAAAGTCTCGGACGGCCGGCACGGGGTCTAGCTGCTTCGTGAAGATCGTTTTGCCGTCCAGGAATGGCGGCCGCAGGTCGTGTACCAAAAGGTGCACGCGTATGGCCTCCTCCTCGTCGTCAAAGCTGTCTCCCATGTCTCGCCGTTGGGCCACGCCACTCGTCAACATCCGGTTCGTTTCCCATGCGTCCACGTCCCGTTGCTTCTGCAAGGCGCGTGGATTCACGCGATCGAATCGGCCGACCTTCTTCTCGAACTGTGCCTTCTCATGGGACTCCTTGTCTTCCCATGTCCTGTCGTCGAACGAGCCGAACGGGTTGTGGTCCTCGTCTCCAAAGGTGTGGCCAAACTCGTCCCCTGTATACCAATCGCGATCCAGCGCGGCGTCATCTTCGTCAGGAGCTTCCTCTGTTTCAGGGTCCCGTCTCATAGGCGTCGAGTCTCCGCGCCGGCCTCGTGGAGTGGCCGATCGGTCGTTGTGCTGCGATCGATCACCATTGGACCGGTCCTCGTCGTGAAGGGACTTGTTCAAGTTCAATCTTCGCCGTTTGAAGTTGGTGGTGTAGGTAGCACGATCGGCCTCTCGCTCCCTGCCACTGCCACGGTCCCTGCTGTTTTCCCTTCCCCGATAGCTGTCATGATCACGGTCCATCGTCGTATAGTCGCCCAATGCTGCTGCTTTACCGCCACAGAGGGTCGAGTAACGCGACCTGGGGCAGAACAGGGAAATTGGAAGCCATACGTGTGGCTGGAGCGGTGGCGTTGAAAACTTGTAAAAACGTATTACGATAAGATAAGCCCGCTGATTATGACATAAAAAGTTGAGGGGAGAAACTTTTTTCTTCCTCGATTTGGGTGGAACTCCATGAGCATTGGCAAAACACAAAATCCAGCGTTTGCATCTGTAGGCCCTTGAAACGTCTGCCGCCTCGCTGCCAATTCTTCACAATGTCTTCGGCAATGATAACGACGACCGCGTGGGTCCCACGTGGTTTTTCTGCCCCGTTCCCGCAAAAGTACGACTTCAACGACGAGGAGTTCGAACGGATAGCGAAGCTAGCAAGGCTCCAACTCGACGATGCCCAGGAAGATCTAGACGAGGCAGAGGAGGAGGGTAAAGAAACGGCTGGAGAATCCAGTGCACGGCAAGGCGGCGCTGCGGAAGGAAAGGGAGACAAGAAGAAAAAGGGGAAGAAATCCAGAGAGTACGTTGGGGTCTGCTTCCACGCTTGAGGGAGAGAATGTTGGCTAACGAGCGGGCGCAGGGTCGACATTAACGATGACGATCTGAAGGAGTATGACCTGGAGCACTATGACGACGACGACGGCGAAAATGGCGGTCTCGAGGACGTAGCGAGCCAGCCCATGGCCATCTTTGGAAACATCAAGTCGCTCGCGTACTACGAGTCCAACAAGGACGATCCGTATATTACTCTAAAAGACGTCGATGTGGAAGACGAGGAAGACGACCGACAGGACCTGCAGGTTCTGGAGACCGACAACCTCGTGCTGGCGGCCAAGGTCGAGGACGATCTGGCGCACCTGGAAGTGTACGTGTACGAGGACGGGGCAGACAATCTATACGTGCACCACGACATCATGCTGCCAGCGATTCCGCTGTGCGTGGAGTGGCTCGATCTGGCCGTCGGCAAGCCGGGCGTCGGAGCAGACAACGCGGCCAACTTTGTGGCGATCGGGTCAATGGACCCAGACATTGAGATATGGGATCTCGACACGGTGGACTGCATGTATCCCAACGCCATCCTCGGACAGCGGGTGGCCGGGGACGGCGGAGAGAAGAAGAAGAAGAAGAGCAAGAAGGCCAAGAAGGCCAACGACGCGTACCACGTGGACGCAGTGCTGTCGCTGGCGGCCAACCGCAAGCACCGCAACCTGCTGGCATCGGCGTCGGCCGACAAGACGGTCAAGCTCTGGGACCTCAACACGCTGGCGTGTGCCAAGTCGTACACGTACCACACGGACAAGGTGTGCTCGCTGGCCTGGCACGCGGTCGAGTCGACAGTGCTGTTGAGCGGCAGCTACGACCGCACGGTGGTTGCGGCCGACATGCGGGCGCCGGAGGCAACGCGACCGCGATGGGGCGTGGAGAGCGACGTGGAGAACGTGCGTTGGGACCCGCATGACCCCAACTTCTTCTTCGTGTCGACGGAGAACGGCATGGTGCACTACCACGACGTGCGTATGGCGCCGGCCGACCCTGTGGCCACCAAGGCCGTGTGGACGCTGCAGGCACACGACGAGTCGGTGTCCTCGTTCGACATCAACACGGTGATCCCTGGCTTCATGGCCACCGGCTCGGGCGACCGCACGGTCAAGCTGTGGAACATTCAGGCCTCGGGGCCGACGATGGTGGTGTCGCGCAACCTCGACGTCGGCAAGGTGTTCTCGTCCAACTTTGCCCCGGATTCGGAGGTGGCCTTCCGCCTGTCGGTGGCTGGCAGCAAGGGCACGCTGACGGTGTGGGACACCAGCACCAACGCGGCAGTGCGCCGGGCGTTTGCCACCAAGGTGCCAGACCTGGCCGACGCAGACATGGTGGAGGACCGGACTGTCGGAGTCGAGGATGACGAGAGCAGCGAGAGCTCGGACGGGGAGGACGACGAGGAGGAGGGCGAGGATGGTGGTGCCGCGGTCGATGACGGAGACGAGTCTATGGAGGACTAGTGGACCGGATGGTGGCTGAGCCAAGACATGAGATGGTTTCAGGCAGTGAGCGGTTTTGTGACATGAACGTGGCTGGGAAAGTGCAGAGAAGCATGCGGCGGTTGGATCGAATACTCCGTAGACACGCGCTACATGGTAACTTGGCTGGTCCGATGTGTATGTAGCAATATTACAGCGCATCGTGTGTGCTGCAGCTGTCTGTGCGGCTGGCTGGAGCGGGTCTCAGTCTCCGTGGAAAGGATCCATTGCAAGCTGAAGGCTACCACGTATTACTCCATACGTCGTAGTCGCTTCCTTGAACACACCTGTTCGACCCATCCCGTGCCAGATGTCATGCAACGCGTCCGACCATCGTCCGTTGGCTCGCAATGAAAGGCATCGCTGAAAATAAATCGACCTCATTTGAAACCTGGCCGACTCGAGACCCCTTTTCGGCGCGTGCTGAACAAAAGACTCATTGCGTGGCTCAGCATAGTGAAACAAAGTTTGGAACAGACGGCCAATAGGCAGCTGCAGCCGCCACTGGGCTTTTGTTTCATCTGCAGGAACAAGGGCGACCTGCAACCACTTAGGGGCTGTGATCGTCGCCATTGGTGGAGATAGCTCTCCAGGGCTCCGGCTTTCGTTTTTCCACGCCGGCTGTTGTTCCTAGCTTCCCTCCATTTGGTACGGAGTGTAAGATACATACGGAGTACTCCGTACATATATAGTATCTTATCTTAAGACCCCTTGGAGTTGTCAACGGAGATTATTCGATGCATCGGTGCAGTCGGGGAAAAGGAAGAGCAAGTCTCGGAGGACGACGTATCTTATGTCGTAGAATGCACAAGCACCGCACATGTGCTGTCAGAGCGGCACACGTCAGCTGCCAGCGCACGCCCTTGACGGAACGGCCTGCATTGAGCATTAGCATTGATAGCCTTCTCGGGGCCGCCTCGCTCTCCACTCTCCCCAAGGCAGACAGGAACCACAGCAACTTTTAACGAGAGCCTATTAATTTGACCAGCGGAACTTGGTTCGCGGCGGGGGGAGGGAGGAAACACCCCCCTGCGCTTGAATCGCCGTGGGCTGTGCTCCGTGCAATAAGAGATATTACATGTAAGATGGTCGTGCTTGCGGAGCCTATTGGCTCCATCTGGCGAGAGACCGATCGGTTGTCGGCATTTGCGAGCGTCGTATGTAGGACGCATGCATCCGGAACCAGCGGACAGTGTACGCGATCCTGAGGGATTTGTGCTGCGTTGCGCATCAGTGGCAAAGACCGGTCCGGCCAGAGCATGTAACAACAAAACAACAAAACGGGTTAAAAAAGAAGAAAGGAAAAAAGGAATTACGGGGAAAAGCAGGAACCAGACCAGGCACTAGCGGAAAAGTCTGTCCCACTAAACGATAGCGCCAACCGCTGCTTGCTTAGCGGGCTAGTCCCCTGGATCCGGCCTGTTTCCCAGGTAGCGCATGGCACCTTTGGCCAATAAACTGCACCGATGCCACGTACGACCGACTTCTCCCTACCGGCTGGCCAGGGGCAAACAGGTGCAGGACAAAAAGAAAGAAACATGCGAGCGGAAAGCAAAAAAGGAAGTACCCAGTGTGTTGGCTGAAGGGACACCACCAGTCGTCACCTAACCCGTCCCTTCTTCATATGTGATTCTGCCCCCGTCGCCGCTGTCGCATCGCCTTTTCTTCCTCTGCTTTCCCCTTCTTTCTTCCCCTCCCCCTTTCTCTTCTCTTCTTTCTCAAGACTTTCCTTTACTTCGCTCCTTCCTAACCCACCTCATCGGTGCTAGGCTCAGTCTCTCCTTCTTGTTCGGTTTCCTCGATCGCAGGTCCGAATCCTTTTTCCCGTTTCGCGTAAACGGAACAGACATCCGACGTCCAAGTCGACACCCAAGTCACTCATTCGAATATCGCTTCTTTGTCTATCTCTCCGCAAGAGTATCCACGTACTCAACTTTTGAGATCTTCCGTTTCCCACTTCTGCGCTTCTGACCCACCATCGCTATCATCGCTCTCGCTGTTACCCTCTGGCGCTCGCTCTGGCTAGAGCCTACTCTCTCCTGCCCAAAAAAGCCTAAAAAGCCTCTATCGAGCCGCCGGCACCTTCCCTAATCGGTCGAGGAGGGGTCCAAGCATTTCGCCGTTTTGTAAAAACACTCCCGGCCAATCAGCGCCCTCCAGTCTTCCTGGTCTCGTCAAACAACCGCCCTGCTTTATTAACTCGTTGAACTTCTTTCATTCCTCCCTCTCCGCATTCCGCAATCTGCCACTTTTTGTGGAAACACAGCAAAGGCGTACCACGAGAGCAACAAAGCCAGCCTCTGCGCAGCCTCGACTAAGCTCATCTCGTCCTACTGAGCGTTGTCGAGCGAGCGTATCACAGCTGGTTGTGAATCACGTCTGTCTCACCTTTGTCCCTCAAAAGAGAGCGTCTTCGACTCTCGAGCTTTTTTCTTTGACTCTTCCTGCTCTCTAGCGGAACAGAACTATCCTCCTCGTCTTCTTCTTTTCTTCACACTTCCACCTCTTCGCCATGGAAAGATCAGCCTCCAAGATGTCCATCGCCCGGGCCTTCACTACCCGCCGCGTGCGGCAAACTCTCGACCTGTCGAACAGCAGCAAAAGTGAGAGCACCGCCGACAGCCTGCCGCAACGCAGCAAAACCGTCAAGATGTTTGGTGGTGGTGGCGGCTCCATCCGTCACAAGATCTCAGCTCCCGTCAAGCTCACCCACACCACCAACCCGCTTTCCTACCACGCTCCGGATATCTACCGCCAGGTAGCAAAGCCATCCACGACGAGGACGGCGTCGGCGTCGAGCAAGGCATCTGACGACGAATCTGATGTTGTGTCCACGCCAGCTACGACGCCGCCTACCAGCCCGGAGACGTTTTTCCCAGAGGATCTCCGATCCATGTCGCCCGAGCCAAACCACCTGTCTTGCTACTTCACGCCGCCAAAGGCGGCCACGGTTGGGGAGCCTGTTGCTGATGTTACGGAGCCCACGGCAGCTTTCCCGGCAGCCGCGGCACCGATTATTCCCCGTCGCGCCCCATCCCACACGAAGAAGTCATACGACGGCCTGGTGCGCCATCGGTCTGTGATGTCCGAGCAGTCCCTACGATCGCTGTCGCTGTCTTCCAAGGGCAGCTTCAGCTTCTCGCGCTCATCGTCCACCTCGACACATACCAGCACGAATTCCGTGTCGCGTGCGTCTACGGTATCACACCATGCGAAGCTATCTTCGTTCCATGCCTCAACGTCATCAGCCAGCGGCTTTTCCGCCATACCCTACGCTTCGACACCATCGCCCCCGTTTTCCCACAAAAAGGACTACTCGGAATCCAACCCGTTCGGACACGAGCTGGCCAAAGTGTCCGAACTCGTGGAGGAGTTCGGAAAGGATAAGGCTCCGGAGCGGCCGGCTGTTGCTGCGCCCATGCCGGCAAACCCTGTCATCATCGAGGAGGAACGTGAGCTCGTCCGTCTAGGATGCAAGAAGTACAGTGCCGAAGACTACCTATGTGAAATCCAGGGTCTCGTGGCAGGTTTTTTGGGCGATTCTCGGCCAACAACTGCCATGTGGATCTAGGCCAGTTTGTCCATGACAAAGATCTTCTTCGCTTCGTTTTCTAAATATCGGTACTTCTTGTTGCTACAGCTCGGACTGTAGAGTTCACAATTTCTTTCGAATCATGATACGGGTGGGCAGGGTACGGAACCACACTCCGGCTTACGGGTAAAAAGGCTGGGTAACTTACGACAATGGGACGGGAGAGAAGATGGCGGGAAGACATCTTTTACGGCGTTTGCACTTGTCCCTCATTTCACGACATATTTTGTGTGGATGGATACTATCTCTTGAGAGGACTCTTTTTTCTTTTTACTTCTTACACTTTCTTTTTGTATGTATCTTACATTTTCTCTTCGGGTGATGTATCTCATTTTGCTTGAAGCAAACTTGACCACGGCGATGATATGCCGAGACCGTTTCCCGATGATACCAGAGTATTGACCTGAGTTTTACAATGCTATCTGACCATAGAAACTGCCAACGTATATTGCATGCCTACGGAGTGAAAGGCGTTTGCACTTCGCCGACTCTCTGCCGGTCATTAAATACTGGCGTCTCTACAAAATTCTCCGGATGCCTCCAAACGATCCTTTCTTCGACCACATGTGTTAGCGCACATTCCACAGCCGTCGAATGTTTAGTTGTTTGGCTCGAAGCCGATCAGCACTCGAAAATCGGACGGCTGACCGACCAATGAGACATGCATCTACGGAAAACACGGCGTTAAATGGGATTCGGGGTCCCATGACGATGCCGCTACGCTGTGCAATAGACTGATTGCCACCTGGTGTGGTTCGCGAAAATGCAGAGGCAATCATTTCGGCCGATCATGAGACAGTCTATCGGAAGAGAATGCCATCCGTATGGCCGATCTCCCCAAAAGCGAAAATCGCGCACGAGGAAAACTCGAAAACGAAAAGAATGTATCCGCAAAAAACCATAGGAACACATCCCTACAAAGCAAGAGAACATGCTTCGTTCTGTATTCCTTCAAACGAGCGGATTGTATATTCCATCTAGCAACCGCACCCAGATAATGTGTAATGGATATGATACGGTTTATTTTGAAGAGCGCGACGTTGCATGATGGAAGAAAGAGAAGCAAGGGATTGCGGGAGACAAAAATGGCTACAAAGTTATTGCCCAGTGGTGGACCCATTGTATGAGTATAGTGTGTGGCTTGACACATGCGCCACTGGCAGCTATCAATGCATATTGCTTCGCATATCCATTGCGAGTTTGTATACATAGTATATTGGCGCCCGGCTTTGCTTCCACTCTTGGCCAGGATAAGCGGCGGGGCACACGACACGAGACCAGAAACGGTACTCCGTACTCCGTACTATTCGGTCCTCTTTGTTCGTCCGCACCACCCGGCTGCTATGGTTCGAGGCTCTACTGGCAGGGCATGTAAGATGCATACTTATATGCTGCATGGCTGCAATCACGGGGTATAAGGTGGGTAGACAGGAGGGACTAGAGCAGAATCCGATGTTGTTGATGCTGAGGCCAAGCAGTTGAGGTCGGCATTGTGATGATGTCATGTGAGCGCTCCACGCGGCTGTTTTCCTGGGAAAGGGAATTTCGCCATTACTCGGCTGCGGCAGATCTCTCAGGTGACACACTTGCAAGTACGGAGTATGACTTGTCTAATAACTTGGTCGTATTTACTGGTGATGCCTGCATGGCAGCAAACCAAGCCTGAACATTCGGCAACACGTGTAGAAATGCTGGTCGATAATTGGACGCGTTGCAGATCGACCCACTTATTTTGCGCAAAGCGCCACCGACGGCGAGATCGAGCAGGTGGGCAAAACGACTGGGCGCGAGCGATCCTACAGACTCGGCTTGATTCAGGTGTCGTGCAGTCCATCAAGGCAGCGGGGAGGATGATCGCGCACACCGTGATGGCGCGTCTTTGGGGGACAAGGGAGGAGAGCCTAAAGGGCGGGGGGCGAGACCACGCTGTTTGAAATAGAAGACTGGTTCGTCGCGTAGATGCTTAAAGTTGTTTCCTTTGAGAATATTGCTTGTCAAATTTGTCTGGGTGGTAAGATCTTGGAGCATTTCCCGAAACGGATAGCGCATTCTACCGGTCGCGCTCGCTTTGCGTTGGCTGCACGTGCTGCTTATTATATACTTACTTGGAGCCTCACCTGGTGGCTCCCCAAGAATCCGGCGACTCTTTTTTCGTCATCAACACGTTTTGGGCGCATCCGAGCAGAGCGAAAACAGGAGAGCGCGTGGGGAAGCAGCGGAAGGACTACGGACTAGCACAAGCTGCTCTTTTCCTTTGTTCCTGTCTTGGGACCTATTCTTCGGCACCGAAACCAAGACAGGTGAAGAAAACAAAAAAAGCAAAAGAAACAGTGGGCTATGCAACGTTTGTTGCCGGCCCAATTCCAGTCCTCTTTCGAATCCAGCCTCAGGTCTCAACCAGAGACGACTGTCTGCGGGACATGTTGTTTTCGGCCGGCTCCTCCATTCGATCATGGTTGCTTCTGGCGCTGCTAGGCAGCGATGTCATCGGCAGTCCGGTGGCGCGTGATGCTTCGCGGCTCCGCCAGCCGATGCAGATGGACGGACAGCAGCACGTTCTGGGCGCCGTGGCCGAGACGGCAGCGACGGCAGCGACAGGAGGGCCGGCCTCTCGCCGGCTGCACGGCAAATTCCTCCACATCACCGGTTAGTAGCCCATCGTGTTTCCCTCTCCCTGTCCCTTGCTAAGACGTCCGGTGGCAGACTTCCATCCCGACGAGTTCTACAAGGTGCACTCGTCGACGGCCGAAACATCGGCCTGCCACCGCGGCAAAGGCGTGGCCGGGACGTATGGGGCGGAGACGTCGGACTGCGACGCGCCGTACTCGCTCATCAATGCGACGTTTGACTGGATCACCAAGCACGTGCGCGACGAGATTGACTTTGTGATCTGGACGGGCGACAGCGCGCGGCACGACAGCGACGAGCGGCTCCCACGATCGGCAGCACAGGTGGTCGGGTCCAACCAGTTCCTGGCGGACCAGTTTGTCAGGCTGCTCGACGACCCAAAGGGCCGGGGCCTAGCCGTGCCAGTGGTGCCGACGCTGGGCAACAACGACATCCTGCCGCACAACGTGCTGCTGCCGGGGCCGAACAAGTGGCTCAAGCAGTACGCGGAGACGTGGCAGCGGTTCATCCCAGAGGAGCAGCGCCACGCGTTTGAGTTTGGCGGGTGGTTCTACGTGGAGGTGGTCCCGAACCAGCTGGCCGTGTTCAGCCTCAACACGCTCTACTTTTTCGACCGCAACGCGGCGGTGGACGACTGCGTCAGCCCGTCGGAGCCTGGGTACAAGCAGCTCGAGTGGCTGCGGGTGCAGCTGCAGTTTATGCGGGAGCGCGGCGTCAAGGCGATCCTGATGGGTCACGTGCCGCCGGCGCGCACGGGCAGCAAGCAGCTGTGGGACGAGACGTGCTGGCAAAAGTACACGCTGTGGCTGCGGCAGTACCGCGACGTTGTTGTCGGCTCGTTCTACGGACACATGAACATTGACCACTTTCTCGTGCAGGATACGGACGAGATCAACTACGACCTCCTGGGCATTGTGGACGAGGACGACGAGGGCGAGGATGGCGAGGATGGGGGCGACAGTGGCGGTGAGGGCGTGGAAGAGGCCGGGCAGCCAGGCTCGGTGCGCACGACGATGGAGGACGAGATGTTGACACGATCGGCTGTGGACTATCTGCAGGAGCTGCGCAACGGCTGGTCGAAGCTGCCAAGCCCAGCGTCGTTGGGCGAGGTGGATGCAGACAAGAAGAAGAAGAAGCGGAAAGGCAGAGGGCCGAAGCTGTCGCACAAATGGAGGGAGCGGTACCAGGTGACGCTCGTGAGTCCCAGCGTGGTGCCCAGTTACCTGCCGACGTTGCGGATCGTCGAGTACAACATCAGTGGTCTCGAGGATGTGCCGGTGTGGACAGAAGGGGCGGGTCACGTGCCCGTGCTTCCGGACGACGGAGTCTTATTAGAAGTGGCCAAGGGCAAGAAGGGCAAGAAGGGGAGGAAGGGCCGGGACAAAGACGGGAAGAAGGACCCGAACCTGACGGTGCCCAAGGGGCCAGCTAAGACGGCGGCGATTGGGCCAGCGTACTCGGTGCAGCCTCTGTCGCTGCTCGGCTACACGCAGTACTATGCGAACCTGACGCGGATCAACAACGACATCGTGGTGGTGGCGGATGAGACGGTCGATGCCAGCCGATGGCGCGAGGGCAAGCACAGCGACAAGGATCCGCGGACGAAGCCGGCGAAGCCGCACAAGTTCAAATTCGAGGTGGAATACAGCACGTTCAAGGACAAGGTGTACGGGCTGTCGGACCTGACCGTGGGCAGCTTCATCGAGACGGCGTACCGGATGGGTGGAAAGGCGGGTGGAAAGGCGGAGGAGAAGGATGACAAAGCAGATGACAAAGCAGGGGAGGTCCGGCAGGGCAAGAAGGCGCAGAACAAGGTCTGGCTCCGGTTCCTGCGCCACGCGTTCGTGACGACGGTGGAGAGTGACGAGCTGGAGAAGCTGGGGAAATAGAGGAGGCATCAGAGGCATCGGAGGGAATCTCGGTCACCTTTGTCGTGGGCAGCATGTATTACGGCGTTGCTTGTGATTAGTCATGCATTACACGGAGCGGGCATTTTAGAGAATAGAGGGCAAGCCATTCAGCTTTGTTTCTAATTAGAATTTCGCTCTCGCAGGTTGAACTTTGGACGTCTCTCGATGTTGTTGAAGACTCTCGCTCGCCATGGTCGCCATCGCTCGTCGTCGCCATCGCTCGTCGTCGCCATCACTCGCCCTTCCAGTACTTTGTCTGGACAAAGGGCATCTTGGTCACGACAGCCGGACGGGTGCGGCCACGCACGACGACACCGACAGCCGTGCCAGCCTTGTGCTGGCCATCCTGGATGTAGGCCATGGCGATGTTGCGGCCGAGGGTCGGACTGGGACAGCCGCTGGTGACATGGCCGATGACGTCACCGGCCGCATCGACAATGGAAGCGCCCTCGCGAGCAGGTGCACCGTCGACGAGCAGGCCGACACGGCGGCGCGTGACGCCAAGACCGCCCTGGCTGCGCGGCCGCAGCTGCTCGAGGATGGTGTCGGCGCCATGGAAGGTATAGTCGTTGCGACGGGCCTTGGGGATGATCCAGGCGAGCGCAGCCTCGACCGGCGTTGTGCTGTCGTCGAGGTCGTGGCCGTAGAGACACATGCCGGCCTCGAGACGCAGACTGTCCCGGGCCCCCAGACCGGCCAGCTGCAACCGCTCCGGCGTTCCGGCCGCCAGCAGCGCCTCGGCCACCGCCACCGTCTCGTCGGGCGGAATCGAAATCTCAAAACCGTCCTCGCCCGTGTAGCCACCCCGGCTGATCAGCAGCGGACTCGACAGCTCCGCCGCGCTGCTCGAACCCGCCCGCAGCTGCAGACGCCCGTACCGCGACCCGCCAAAGAACAGCCCCGGCAGCGTCGTCGCCTCCCCGTCCGCCAACACCGACCCCAGAATCGTGCTCGCCAGTGGCCCCTGCAGCGCCACCAGACCCCAGTCCACCAGCTCCTCGTGGTGCACAGGCCCCGGCAGGCTCTGCAGCAGCCCCTCGTCCGCCAGCCACCGCCCCAGGAACGCGTCGTCCTTCTCTCGGCACCCCGCGTTCGTCACCACGTAAAAGTGCTCCGGCCCCAGCCGCGTGATTATTGTGTCGTCCACGATCCCCCCGCTGTGCTCCCACAACAACGCGCTCAGCGTGCTGCGGTGCGTCTCCAGCGCCGAGATCCCCGACGGCGTCAGCCGCTCCAGAAACGCCGCTGCTCCGGCCCCTCGCAGATGCCGCTGCACCATGTGGCCCACGTCAAAAATCGACGCCTTCGTCCGCGTGAACGTGTGCGATGCGCTGACCGACAGCCCGCTGTACTGCACCGGCATGTGGAAGCCCCCAAACGGCACCATCTTGCCGCCGTGAGCCACGTGCAGGTCGTACAGCGCCGTCTTGCGCAGCGCCGACTCCTGGCTGCTGCCAGATGCATATCGCCGCCCACCAAAACAGCTGCTGCGTCCCATCTGCATCCCCCGGCCGCCCATCTGCACAATCCGCTGTCTGCTTGCCATGTTGCTTGCTGTCAATGCCCTTACTCCAGATTTCGCTGTCACACAACAATGTACACCAAGTAACGTATGTCGCCCGTAAACCCCCGTTGCTGGATATCGGCCGGTACGCTGGACCCACTAGGATTTGCCAGCTCTAGCATTATTAGAAAATCTTCATTATTTCCTAATGTGGTAATTTTCATTCTGCCTCTCGCCACCGCTTCCAATGCTTAGTCAGTTGTTTGCTTATGCAACAACTGCGTGTCTGCAACAAATTATATGTCTGTGGCAAAAAGAATGGAAGAATATGCAGACGACAAGCTGTGAGAACGCCACCACCAAAACTATACATCGACAACGAATCCGCACAAGCTAAAGACGTGACCTTTGAAAAAATAAACTCCTGCGATCCCCAACTTTTCTAAACCTTGCCTTCCAAAAATCTAAAAACCCATAGCCCTGGAATGAAAAAAAAACAGAAAGCATGCTTTCCTTATAGCAGCAAACATTAACAGTATTTGTAAACGCGACGCCGCCCTTACCTCTGGTGACCTTCTGGTCTTTCCCCAGTCAGATGCCGTTGTCCTTGTTTGCCGCAGGCTCACTCTTGGACTGCACTCGCCGGGAGTACCGAGGGCGGCTCTACCGGACCCTGCTGGATTTGTGTCTGCCCTTCACACTCCCGGTCGGCATGTTGCTTGTTGCAGCAGACTGGCTCTTGACTTCCAGCGCCTGTGGTGCTTCCATCTCTGGAGATTCATCCGGTTCCGTCGCGTCAGTGCTGCGCTGCAGGCTCTCCGAGAGTTCACGGTTGGACCCAGAACGCCCAGAGATGGTAGAAGAACCCGCATCTATAGCATGGGCCAAGTCGCCTAAGTTTTCACAGGAATCTGACCTATCATTATGCCTGCCTCCGCCGAGACGTCGGTAGTTATCGCCCCGGGCAAGACCGTCGTTCTCCATCATAGATGGCGAAGCTTCCGCCACTGTGAATTCGGAATCGGCAGCGACGTGAGTGGTACTGGAAGGAGCCACAGAAGTGTATGCCCGAGGGGTGAATGTTGGTGCAACAGGATTCAGTCGGGCATCCTAAGCCTGGAGAATGGCACGTCAGAAACAGCCAATCAAAACCGCTGTCTGCGCCTTTGGCAGTGCGACTCACCTCCTTTGCCGTCCTGGTGGGCGTATGTATCTTGCTTGCCGTCTCCATCCGAGAAACACTGACTTTTCCGTCTTCTTTGGAAGCAGCGATATCCTTGCCTTTTCCACTGTCGCGAGCTTGCTCTGACTCTTTATCGACGCTATTCGGGTTTGTCGTCTCTGCAGTTGTCTTTTTCTGAGCCTTGGCCATTTCGCAGTTGGCCACTTCGGGATCGAGATCGTTAACAATGTCCGGCACCTTAAGCCCATTGTCTGCTGGAGACTTGACCTTCTCCTTGGGCTTTGTGAACACTTGCTTCGACCACAAGCTGGCATATTTCCCGTTCGCTGAGATCAAATCGTCATGGCAACCCTGCTCAACTATCCTCCCTTCTGAGATGACAATGATTCGGTCCGCATTCATGACCGTTGAAAGGCGGTGACTATGCACCACGTTAGTAAAAAAGCCGCAACCCAATAATGAAAGGGATACACTTACGCAACAACAAATGTTGTGCGGCCATGACATAGGGCGTGCAGTGCTTCTTGGATCTTTTGCTCGGTCTCAGTATCAACTGAGCTAGTCGCTTCGTCGAGCATCACGATGGAAGGGTTTTTGAGAATAGCCCGTGCAATTGCGACCCGTTGTAGCTCGCCACCGGAAAGCTTGACGCCTCGCTCTCCAACTCGTGTTTCATATCCTGAATCGGGTCATTAGCAATGACTGAGTAAAACAAGGGACCCGTAGTATTGCGTACCATCGGTGAACCCAAGAATCTGTTCATGAATGCAGGCTGCTCGACAAGCATCATGTACTTCTTCTGTCGTTGCGGTTAGATTGGCGTAGCGAACGTTGTTCATGATAGTGTCGTTGAAAAGAATCGGGGACTGGGGAACGATCCCGATTCGAGAACGCAAGCTATGTTCGATTAGACAACGCGGCTCATTAAAACGTACAGATGCAAAATGGCACGCACCTGTAGAGTTCCACATCACGAACGTCCTGCCCGTCGATCTTGATAGAGCCTTCGCTGACATCATAAAAGCGATCAAGCAGTTTCAGAATGGTAGACTTTCCAGCGCCAGTAGCACCGACAAAGGCAATTGTTGTTCCAGGTTGAGCATAGAAGGTGATGTCCTTGAGTATGTCTTTTTTGTTATTGTATGAGAAACACACATGGTCAAATTCGACGGCGCCGCCAGAAAAATCCAGCTCCGACGCATTTTCCTTGCTGACAATCGTCGGTTTCGTTTTCATAATTTCAAGGAGCGATTCGGCTTGAATAAAGTTCCTGGAAATGTTCTTTCCTAGGCTTGCGAAGAACGAGAGGGGAGAAACTAGTTGCGTCCAGTAGGTGAGGAGCATGATAAACTGTCCAGGAGTGGCCTGGCCAGAAGTAACTTGCCAAACCGCAAGGAAAGCACCGGCAAGAAGCCCGGCAAGAAGGACAAGGTACTGAAAAGCATACGCCATCAGATAGCCAAAATAAACGGCTTGCGACTTTGCCACGCGATCCTTTACTGCAGTCGAATAGCGTTGCTCTTCGTGGCTCACTTGATTAAATGAAGCCACTGTGGACCACCCTTGGATGCCGGCCTGACGGACGTAATGTTCCTCAAACCAAGCACTGACTTCGCTCCTGCGCGCCTGCTTGAGCCCAGAAATCATTCTTCCGGCAATGTAGAGGAAGATGATTGCAGTTGCTAGAGTGATGAACCCCTCGTATGGACCAAAAGTAACCGATAGGTACAGAAAGGCGATGAACATGTCAATAAGCATTGGAATTGCGGAGAAACAAATAGATTCTAGTAAGTTAGAGACACTTTGACCAGAGGTGATTGCCATCATAATGTCGGATGAGCTCTTGGAGTCATGGAAGTCGGACGACAGATTCAGGACGTGAGAGTATGCCGCCGTGCTCATGGCATCGAATGAGTAGAACTCAACTGGCACCCAGAGCCACTGTCGCAAGAGAGAAAGGCCGGCTTCCGAGCCACAAAATTTGAGGCCAGCATAAATTATGACTTGAATCCACGGATTTTTACCGTTGACGTGGCTGAGGCTGTCTATGATGATGCCGAGTTGACGAGGCATCAAAACGTTGAGCACATTATTAGCCAGCAGGCAAACACCGACGAGAACGGCTCGAACCTGAAGAGAACGGTTGTTGACAGGCCAGATGTACGGGATAAAGATCTGCAAACGTGTCAGAATACGGACAACTCGACGAGGTCGCAAATGGGGGATTCAACTCACGAGAAACCTCTTTGCATATTCTAGCCAGTTCCCGTTCTCTTTCAGACGTTTCTCCATCCCCTCGCGGGCTTCACGCTCGCGGCGCTCCCAGCTTGATTCGTTGCCCTTTTTGGTGTTTGAAGATGTGCCAGACTCAGCTTCCTCGTCAGACGCAGAGCCACTGGAGGAAGAGTTGTCAGTGGTGGAACCATAACCGGAGGTCTGCGAGGTCTGAGAGCCCGCCGAATCATCAAGAGTTTCAACGGGCGTTCCGTTGTTGTTCTTTGGGATGAGTGGTTGCTGTTCCGAATCAACAACACCATCCGTTTTCGGTGGGTCTCTCGAAGAGAAATATGTGGCGACAATCAGAGTGATAGCCAAATATCGAGATGCCACGACGCATAGTTGTGCAGTTTCGGAAGCAGTGAGAGCCCCTGGCTCGCGTGCAGACAGTGAAATGATTTCCAGAGCCGGCTCAAAGATGAGAGCCAGTAGGTAAGGGCCAATGTGAGGGTACCAGACCACCTCCTCCGAATCGGAAAGATTGGCAAGCTGGATACCGAAAACCAAGATGCAAGAAAGAAAGCTGATCATACAATCTTGCTGGCCCAGCCATTGTTTTGTGATGATAGACGGAACCACAACGGCGGCGATTTGGGCAAGATAGCTTAAAACGCAGAAGAGCATCAAGGGAAGCAAGAAGCGGCGACGACTGTGTTCTTTTTTTACAGAGAGCGTGCAAACTGCCACAGAAGACGACGCCATGAAATAAAAGAAGACAACGGCCGGATAAATGTAGTGCAGGCTCATCAGAGCGGTGTCTAGAGGCCCTGACTGCATTGCGTATAACGAGGGAGGCCCTGAAACAGCCATCTGGAAACCAACTTGTTCGGCCATGGCTGTTGTCTACTTGCTGAAAGAAGAGCTCCACAGGCAGATAGTCAGTCAAGAATTCGAAACCAGTGATCGAAATATGGCAGACAGGTGTTTTGTGATTCCGATTGTCGGAGAGCTAACACGGCCAGCCTGGGCGTGTTTTTGTGAGAGAGCGCCTATGTCCTGATCCACAGGCCTCTAGGGTGGAATATGAAGAGATCTGAGAGTCTGATAGGGCGGATGTGTTTCCGCCTATCGACAAAGAAAGGGCAGCCCCGAGATGGTCTTTAGAAGGATTGCCTTTGATAATAGACAAACAATAGCGATGTCAGGTCTCCCAGGAGGATACCCTTAGCTTTAGCTAGTCTTGCACAATTTCGATTGCTTGCAGTCTTATATTGGTCAGCCACATATAGCCTATCAAAGCAGGTGTGCCTAAAACGAAGACCTCGAGGCCTTTTGAGCAGTCAGAGAAGACAGAGATATGAAGCGAGAGGGGTCAAAATGGGAGAGAAAAGAGAATTCGAGTAAGGAGAGTGAATCCAGACGGGAAGACCATAGCCCGGGACGAAAAGGAAGCAGTAGAAAAGGGAGCGGGAATGTGACACTTAAAAAACGAATACAACGGGAAAGAGCAAACAACGAAAAAGGGGTCTTTCCCAGAAAGCTTACAGAAGAAGAAGGAACACTTTTGGGGACGGGGAAGCTGCAACACAGGACTCTTTGCCTAAAAAGAGAGTGAGTGCGTAAGACATGAATTGGCCTTACACAGACACAGACCAGAAGGAAAGTACAATGAGCGCAGACAGCAATGTAGAGGCAGGTGAGGTAGTGCGACCGAATGGCGACAAGGCCACGAAGCCAAACAAAGCTGCCAGCAGATGGGCAGCCTTGAGTCTGGAGGCGGCAGACCTCCGTTTGCTATGACGATAAAGGTTCTTCTTCTTCTTCTCTCACACCGCAGGGCACGATAGTGTCTCAAAGACGGCCCAAGCAGTCAATGGCGACGCTGTGCAAAGGGGGGACGTCGGAAAAGATATGAATGACAAACTCAGAAACAGCTTTATACACGCGTTGCGTATCAGTCGATTTAGCGTCTTTCTGACCTGAATTGATCAGTAGAGCAGCTTCTTCGTGTCTGTACGGAGTACAACGAAGAGAAAGGAACAAGGCAGGCTTGCTTCCCCGCAATTTCTCTCTCAAGACCTGTGGATACTCAATGTACTCGATGCAGTTAAGGCATCGAATCTCTCACACCTGAAAATTCCGACGCGACGGCTGTGAAAACCCCTACCGAAACACGTCTGTTGGTAGTGGGCTAGACAATGAAAAGCGCCGGGCGGGCAAGAATGCTTCCCTGACAGAGAAAAGGCCGCCTCACCGATCCGAGGTTATACAGACGGGCAAAACTGACACAAGAAAGCAGAGTCGCCTATGCCTTTGAATGAACACACAACCTCACTCCTTGTGTCCCACCCAGCAAGAATGAGAGGGGTATGGGGAGGGGGGGTGGGAAAAGGAAATCAATTGCGTAAGCTGGACAGAGTATACGAAAAGGAAGTATTAGGGTGAGCCGGTCGGGATGCTTGTCTCTGTTTTCTCGGTGTGGCTTAGAAGGAAAGGAAAACCGAGAAGGACGAGAGAGGGAAGCAGAAAAGATTGCCAAGCCCAGTTGTGCTTAGGACTCTACAACAGTACCAAGAGTAGCAAAGCATCAGCGAATGTCTGAGCGGCTTAGCTGGAGAGCCAGCCGAGCTGTCCTAATGGGACGGGAAGGAGAGATGACGACAGTGGTGGAGCGTAAGTGGCATTACTATCTTTAATTTGGAGAAAGAGGCTAAAAAGACGAAGTTATTGCTCTAGCTGTAAGATGCAAAAGAGATACGAGTAAATCAGGCAGGCAAAAGGTCCAGTAGAAGAAAGGCGACGGGGCAATTGAGACGCATATGCGCGAGTACGAGTACGTGAGAATCTTACGTGTACTGTGCAATGCCTTTTACATCTCATGATTCTCGGCCGTTCCGCCAGCTGTATTTTGGCTTGTCCCAAGTCCCATATCTGCGATGCTTTACAGTGCTTACACTTCTGTACTCGTATTCCCGAGCCCGTCCTCGTGGACCTGAAGTACGTATATGTCGGACCCAGCTTTTCGGCCAGTCTCTCAATCGTGATATATGAGGCAAAATGAAGGGAACGGACAACCGAAAACGGCCTTCCTTGGCGTATTTTTCGGTGTGAAACATGGTGTGGTGTACGATCGGAACGGCCTGAGATAGAGCTGCGTACTCTCGGGACAGAGGCCAGTCGATCATGCTGTTCTCAGGGCCGACAGTTGCCCTCTTTCGTCCCCCCCCTCGTAAAAGGCCAATTCCGGAAAATCAAAACGATACTCGTACTCTCACAAAGGACTTGTGAGATTCTGCTCGAATCCCAAAATCGTTTCCGGCCTCCTCTTTGCTACCACACAAAGCCGTCCCCCGACGTTCCTTCTTTTCTGCGTTTTCGTTTGTGCCACCCGGCGCCTTCGAGTAGAGCGAACTGTTGTTGTGCGACAGGTTAGCCTTTCTAATGCAAGATAAGCGACTGCTGATTACCTTTGGGGGAGCAATTGACCTGCGGCCGTTGCCGCGCATGTTCACCTGTTCCATACAAGGGTCCGTTCGTAGCACAAGTCGCTTCGCCAACTTTCCTTTCTTCCTTCTCGCCTACTGACGATGCGTTAATTTGTCTTGTACTACGGATGTCGAACCTACAGCCTGGCCTGCATTTTCGTCGGAGAACAAAGAAGACTAGAAGCCGAGGAACGACAAGAGAACCTTGTATCTTACAGGATCGGAAGCCCGAGGTCGGATAGGAAATAGATCCTGCGCTCATGCTGCGAACCGGCGCGCTCAAGACTGATTGGTTGATTGCTGTTTTACCGGGTCCTTGGCAGTCACACTGTTTGTGGAAGGAAGTACTTGTAGGCATCGTCGCAATACGTAGACGGTGGACGAGTCTGTCCATGCATGGAGATAGCCAGCCAATCTTCCAAGACTTCGTTTGTACCCCAATTCGTTTCATGAGTATATGCTCTTGGAGTACTTCGTACGGAGTATCGATAAAGCAATGCTTTTCCTATGGCGCACGTTATTTTGTGGGGCTTATATAAGCTTCCATGAACGAGAATTACGTCAATATCAGGGGCTGTAACTCAGTGGTAGAGTGCTCGCTTTGCATGCGAGAAGCCTAGGGTTCGATCCCCTACTGCTCCAACTGGATTTGCAATCAAACATAAGTTTTTGCTCTTTAGTACTCAGTCGAGAAGTAATTTTTGTCTTCTTTGCATTCTTTTGTATATTTTCCTCCACTCGACTGTCCCCAGACATGTTTGTTCTTGACTTCATTGCATTGATTTGACATCAGAGTGGCGTTTCCAACATACCGTACATAAATGAGTTCCCCCATCGAGTTTTTGCGAGAAATATACTCATTACATGCAAACATTTTATATAATAGCTCCCACTGGGTTGTGGGCTCCTCTTCCCGCTTCCTTACGCCTTCGCGCCATCAGATTTTGGTTTCTTCTTCCTCTGGCACATATGGTACACTATTAAAACAACATAGAGAATAGGGATTCGTAGAGAGGGTATGAATGGGGAGACGAGCGGTGAATGAATCGTGGAGCGTTGGAAATCGGGTGATCTTGGGGGTTTCAGCGGGCTCGCCTGCTCAGATGTAGTCCCGGCCGCTCTTCTGCATCTCGATGAGGCGCCAGCCGCGGGTCTCGGGATTGTTGACGTCGTCGGGCATGCGGGTGATGCCGATGGCGTAGGTGACGAGCTGGACCTTGTCTTCCATTCCGGCAGCCAGGGCGCCGGACTTGACTTTGCGGTAGACGTGGACTTCCTGGGTGCGGCAGGTGATGATGAAGACGGGGATCTCGCCGGGCTCGAGCATGCGGGCCTTGAGGATGTCGACGTGGCGGATGTCGAGGATGCGGCCGTCAGACTTAAGGCCGGCCTGGAGGTACTGCTTGGTGAGGGCCTCGTAGACGGAGAACTGGGCCTCGGACAGCCAGAGCTTGAGCGTCTCGATGTCGCCCTTGACGTAGGCGTCCAGGACCTCGGGCAGGATGTACTCGCGCAGCTCGCGCAAAAAGGGCTCCAGCTGGAAGGCCGGGTCCATCTGGCGCAGCTTCTTGATGACCATGGCGGTCTCGTTCTCGGCGAAGAAGCCAGCGATGCGGTCGGTGATGCTGCGGGCCGTGCTGATGAGCGGGTTCTCCGACTCGTTGTAGACGCTCTTCATGCCGAAGAAGCTCTGGACGACCTTGCTCTGGTCCTTGAAGTCGCGCCAGGCCTCCTTCCAGGCGGCGTCCTTGTGGAGGGTGACATTGGTGCCGGCACTGAACAGTTAGCAGGGGAGGGGACAGAAAGGAGACGCGCCCTTTCACCTACTCCGGGTTCTCTTCCATGATCTCGGGGGTGCTGCCGTCGGTCTGCTGCCACTTTTCGCGGCGCTTCCGACGCTCGTCCTTGTCGACCCAGCCGCCGTAGCGCGAGCTGCTGCCGTCGTCGATGACGTCCTTGACGTTCTTGAAGGCCTCGGTATCGCGGATGGGCTTGGTGGCCTTGTCGAGGACGTCACCGGTGGCGTTGGCGCCCTTGCGCACGCCCTTCATGACGGGGGTCTCCCAGGTCCAGGAGGCGCCCTTACCGACGGCGGTGGCGGTGGTCTTGATCACGTTGGCAGCCGTGGACGAGACGGCGCCGGACGTGGCCTCGTACGCCTTGCGGGCGCGCTGAACGGACTCGCTCTCGGAGATCTGGTGGGCGCCTTCGGCCAGGGCCTTGGTCGAGTCGTTCCACTCCTTGGACTGCTTGAACTCGGACTGCATGGTGTCGACAAACACCTGCCATGGCGTCTTGTCGCCGTGTGGCGGCGGTGGCGGGAGCTCTTCCTCGTCCTTCTTCTTATCCTGGCCATCTTTGCCTTCTTTGCCTTCTTTGTCCTCATTTGCCTCCTTCCCGGTGCCCTCGGCCGTCGAGGCCGTCTCGGCACCTTCTGCCTTTGGCTTCTCCTGCGCTTGCTGGTTCTGTTGTTGTGACTGTTGCTGTGTCTGCTTCGGTGACTGCTGCTGCTGCTGCCTCAGCACGCTGGCATGAAAAGCGCGCGATTGGACCGAGAGCTGGAGCCGTATAGCTGCGGGCAGGAGGGGCGAGGCCAGAGGAAAGGGGCAGTGGGCAGAGGAGAGAGAGGAGCTGAGGAGGTCGTGGCCGGAGCCGCGCAACCGTGCGGGCGCGGTCAGTAACCGGCGATATGCTGGTGACCGGCCATGGCTGTTGGCGGAGAGGGAGGAGACAGAAGAGCGGGAGAGAGCGGCGGGGGAGGAGTGCCTGGCGGGGATTCGCAGGGCGTTCATCTTTGCAGGACGGCAGGGCGGAGGCTGCGATCGCCTTCCCTGGGGTGAGATGGGCGAAGGTCTCTGGAAGAGGGGTGGAGTGGTGGGAGGGACGCAAAGCAGAGACGAAAAGCAAGAAGCGGATTTTGTGGAATTTTCTTCTTTTTTGTAGAGGAAAAATCAAAGTATGACGATTTTTGCTGGGGCTGGGATTGGCCACTGGCAGGTGGCAGCGGCCGGTCGTCGGGCGCGGACTGCAGTGGACAGCGGCGACGCTGATTGGCTGCCTGATAGCCAGAGCTTTTTTTTGGAGAGAACCGGGTGTAAAAAACTCAGACAACGTCTCTCAGGACAGGCGACAAGGCGACGACGACGACGACCAGCACAGCTAGTCCTGACTACGAAGCGATATCTTCGACGACAAGCGGCCGGCCGATTGAATTGGCAGCGCGGGCAATCGGCAGTCATGGACAAGGTTGCCAGCGGCTCCGGGCTGCTGGCGAGAATACTGGTGCAGACCATGTGCTCGATCCCGGTGCGGCCAGCAGCAGGCCGCGTGGCGACATTGGCGGCCTCGTTCCGGACAGCAGGGCCACGGGCGCTCTCGGGCACGACGGCGCGACGGGAGGAGCGGACGAGCTCGATCGAGAAAGCGCTCTCCAGTCAGCCGACGACGACGACGCCGGCGAGCAGCCGCAACCTGATGGAGGGCTTGGCCGACCTACTGCCGACGACACGCAGCAGCAGCGAACAGGCCGTGTCGCCACGGGCTGCGAGCCATGCGCTGGGCAGCGCGCTCGGTGGGCTGAGTGGGCTGAGTGGGCTGAGTGGGCTGAGCGGCGGGCTCGACGATCTCGACCGGATGAAGCGCGAGGTGGACGACAACATGGAGGAGTACCACTTTAGCATCTACAGCCACAAACACAACACGCACGTGACGGTGTCGAAGCCGAACCGCGATGTGATCGTGTCGATGTCGTGCGGCAACCTGGGTTTCCTCAAGGCGCAGCGCGGGTCGTACGACGCAGCCTATCAACTGGGCGCCTACGTCTGCGACTGGCTCTACCAACGCGGCTGGCACAAGACGATCCAGCGGCTGGAGGTGACGCTGCGCGGGTTCGGGCCCGGACGCGAGGCCGTCAGCAAGATCCTGCTGGGCAACGAGGGCCGGCTGCTGCGGAGCAAGATCACGCGGGTGGCTGATGCCACGCGGCTCAAGTTTGGTGGCACACGGTCCAAGAAGCCGCGGCGCCTTGGTTGAGTATGTCGTGTCTGCTGTACATAATAACGTTGTAAAATACAACGGCTTGCACGTGATTACGTAATTTCCAATGGATTGATGGGAATTGCTACTCCGTACGAAGTACAGAGTACGTATCACTCCGTAGACACACACGTCAAAAGTCTAAACACACAGGCCATGCAACTTATTTAGGCGGTCTTAGAAGGCATCCTAAAATCGCAGCGATAATAATACAGAGTAAGAAGAACGCGCTCTTAATATAGAGTAACTCTATACTAGTAGTACTCTTTAAGCCGCTACCGCTACGTATCTTTTACCCTTACCTTTACCTTTACCGCTGCGTATTATACAGCCTACGTCTTATCTATATACCCTACGCTGTGAGTACATATGTAAGATACAATACCGCTGCCTATACCGCTGCTTGTATTGCTGTTGCTAGTACGGAATACTGCCGCTGCTACGGAGTATCAAGTCTATCGACACTTAGACGAATACGGTATTTTGCCGCCTGAGACCGCCTAAAAAGTCACATGGCCTCTGTGTTTAGACATTTGACCTGTGTCTAGCAATTCCCTGGATTGATACATACATGCAAGTATCCAGACACGCCTGACCGCCTTTGGACGCCAAATGGCAAAACGAAAGACGTCTTCATGAGAGCAAGACAGCTTATGACGATGTCTGGGCCAGACGATTTAACGGCAGCAGGGACGACGCCGACGCCGTCGGTATTCCAGCTCGATGCGCTCTTGGATAACCCGATGTTTGCAGGCGGCATGGGGCTGGCCGGGCTGGGCGCAGCAGCGGCATTGGGGCGAC
Organism: Grosmannia huntii; assembly: GCA_019925595.1. Taxonomy (NCBI): domain Eukaryota; kingdom Fungi; phylum Ascomycota; class Sordariomycetes; order Ophiostomatales; family Ophiostomataceae; genus Grosmannia; species Grosmannia huntii. The sequence goes on from JADHKJ010000026.1 coordinate 127,255, forward strand.
GCAGCATAATACAAGGAGCCCAGTTCCTGCGACGACGGCTGCTGGTGAACGTGGAGATCAGCCGGCGGGACCCGTCGTACCCATGGGTGCTGGCATGGCTGTCGGAACCGCGGCCGGCGGGCGGGTTTGTGGCCTCACGGCTGACACGGATCCACAACCTGTCCGTAGCGACAGCGACGAAGAAGACGACCGCCGTCGAAGGTGGGGGCGAAGGAGCAGGAGAGGGCACCGGCCACGCCCAGATTGTGCTGCAGCCGGGCTACGGACGACACATGATCCAGCACCGGCCCGGGGTATTTATCAGCGTGCGACGAGAGAAGCAAAGCACGGCCAACATGGCAACAGGCGAGCCACACGAGACGGTGACGTTGACGGCGCTGTGGACCCATCGAGCCGTGTTTGAGGAGGTGTTTGCACAGGCACACGCGCTGGCCGCACGAGCCGCCGAGGGCCGGACGCCCGTGTTCAGCGTGCAGGGCATGGGCTGGGCGCCGCTGGGCGCGCCACGCACAAAGCGGCCGTTGGCGTCGGTGGTGCTGGACGAGGGCGTGGCCGAGAGCGTTGTGGCCGACGTGCGCGACTTTCTGGCCCGCCAGCAGTGGTACGTCGACCGTGGCATTCCGTACCGCCGCGGCTACCTGCTCTACGGGCCGCCGGGCAGCGGAAAGACGTCTTTTATCCAGGCGCTCGCCGGCGAGCTCGACCTCGGCCTGGCTGTCGTCAATCTCAGCGAGATGGGCATGACTGACGACAAGCTCGCCATGCTGCTGATGCGTCTGCCACGGCGCTGTGTCGTGCTGCTCGAGGATGCTGACGCTGCTTTTGCCAACCGCCGGGCCCGCGATGCGGACGGCTATGGCGGCGCTACCGTCACGTTTTCTGGTCTGCTCAACGCGCTCGACGGCGTCGCCGCGGGCGAAGAGCGCATCGCCTTTCTGACCACCAACCACATTGACCGCCTCGACCCGGCTCTCATTCGTCCCGGTCGCGTCGATCTCATGGTCCGCATCGGCGAGGCCTCCGCCTTTCAGGCTGCCCGCATGTGGGACCGCTTCTACGGCGACGTCGACGTTCATGGCGCCGGCCGCGCTCGCTTTCTGCAGCGGCTGCGTAGCCTCGGACTCGTCGCTGACCCGGACGCCCAGAACGGCTGCCCCGTGCCCCGACGACACACCAGCACCGCCGCCATCCAGGGCCTCTTTCTCTTCAACAAAAACGACATGGAGGGCGCCATCAATATGGCCGAGGGTCTCATTCCGCGGCACTTTGAGCCTGAGCTCGAGGACCCCAGCGCCGCCGTCAGGTCACCAGCCTGAGACGTATTTATGGCTATAGACAAAATGGACCCACTTCAAACAATATGCAATAATCTGAATTAATTACCTCCTTATCGATAAGCGTGACCGCCAAAAAATCCAGAGTAACGGCAGAATGCGTCTAGTCTGAAAAAAATCTACATACTGCAGCGACGAGAACGTCTTATTCCGGTCACAAAACCACGACCACACCACACGATCACCCCATCACGTCCGACAATGCTGCGCCAGATCACCCCCCGCAACGCGCGGTCCAAGCGGGCGCTCGACAAGCGGGCGCCCAAGGCGGACGAGAACCCCAAGACCTGTCTCTTTCTGCGCGGCACCTCAGCTTCACAGGTGGTGCAGGACTGTCTGACGGACCTGCACGCCATGCGGGCGCCGCTGGCCAAGAAGTTCACCAAGAAGAACGCGGTGCACCCGTTTGAGGACCCGTCCAGCCTCGAGTTCTTCTCACGCAAGAACGATACGAGCCTGCAGCTGTTTGGCAGCAGCAGCAAGAAGCGCCGCCACTGTCTGACGCTGTGCCGCACCTTCGACCACGCCATGCTCGACATGCTCGAACTGTACGTCGACGAGACCACGTACCGGCGACCGGGCCAGGCCGCTGAGCCCACCAGCCCCGACAGCCCCGCCCCCCGCCGCTCCATCCCCGTCGGCGCCCGCCCAATGGTCCTCTTTGCCGGCTCTCCCTTTTATGAGGCCGGCGTCGAATACGGAGCCACACCCCTAACCGAGGCCGGCCGCAAATACGCCCTCGCCAAGAGTCTGCTCACCGACTTCTTCCGCGTCGACAGCTCGCCCGACAAGATCGACGTCGAGGGCCTCTCCCACATTGTCGTCCTGACCGCCGAGGAGGACTCGCCTGACGATGAGGCTGTCTCTGGAGCCCCTGTCAAAAATGCTGCCGCCGCTGCTGCTGCTGCTGCTCTTGCTGCTCCTGCTGCTGCTGATGCTGCTGCCAACCCGATCCTGCACATGCGTGTCTATGCCCTCCAGACAAAGCGCAGCGGCCAGCGCCTGCCTCGCATCGAGGTCGAGGAGATTGGTATGTCCCCGTCCCCGTCCCTCCTACCCGCTTCTTCCCCCGCTCACATTCTAGGCCCTCGCATGGACTTTCGTCTCGGTCGTTTCAAGGAGCCCGACAGCGCTATGCTCAAGGAGGCCATGCGCCGCCCCAAGACCAACGAGCCTCGCACCAAGAAGAACATCGAGACCGACGGCATGGGCGACAAGATCGGCCGCATCCACGTGGGCAAGCAGGACATGGCCGAGTTGCAGACCCGCAAGATGAAGGGTCTCAAGCGTTCGCGCGTCGACGCCATCGATGACAGCACCTCCGTCGCAGACCCGCAAGAAGACGCCCCCAAGAAGGCAAAGCGGTGATGGCCTCCCTCTCTTCTCGTCCTCGTATATGCTTGTCGTGGAGCTCGGCGTTTGGGGTCGGTCACCGCTGGCATTTCCTTCTTTCCTCGCATCTCTTTTTTTTGGTCTTTTTTGCGCCTCCCTCTATATAGGTGATACATACGAAACAATCTCTTAAGAACAAACGCCGGGTTACTCCTCGCGGTGGCAGTCGTCCGCCCGCTGCTTCGCCTGTCTCTTTTCCCGTCCAGTGTCCGAACAAAACAGAAACAATAAAATAAAAATAAAAATAAAAATAAAAATAAAAATAAAAATAAAAATAAAAAGCCTACTGTCCTCATGTCGCCAATCTTTCCATCTTTCCATCTTTCCATCGCTGCCTTGTTTTCCGTTTGGTTCCATCGCTGCGCCTGTAAGCAAATATGCACCAATATGCATGCTGTCCGCCCTAGATCAGGCCGGGATAGTTGAACTCGACCGACGCTCCGCCACCGTTGATCGACTCTGAAATCATGTCGATGTGGCTCACAAAACTCTCGGGCGCCCGCTGGGACTGTCCGTCCTCTGGCACGTCGTAGCAAGGCGAGCAGCCCCAGACGTCGGGCGGTACATAGTCCGTCGGCGAGTTATCGTCGTGGTACAGGGCCACACGCACAGCCCACTGCACGTGGGGCCACCAGCGCCGCTCGACGTCCATCGGGATGGCGTCCGAGTTGAACATGGATACGATGCCCAGCACCTCGCGGCGCGCCATGCCCTGCAGCCACCAGACCCGGTCGAGCGTCTTGAGCATGGCGAAGAAGCAGGCCAGGATGGTAATGGCCCTGTACGACCGGCTGCCGAGCAGGTCGACAAAATGCCGCGACACCGTGGCCGGGAAGACCAGGCAGGCCCCATTGTACGGGCTGCTGTGGGCCCAGTTGAGCACGGCCACGGCATGCTGGTATGCCTGCCGCGTGCGCTGGGCCACGTCGTCGTCCTCGCCAAACAGGTTCTCGTTCATGAGCTCGCCCAGATGGCTCATCGACGGGCTCTCGAGGACGTGTGGCCGGCCCTGGCCGTCGTCCAGGCCGGCGCTGGAGGAGCCGTCAAAGTCGCTGCCAGTAGCCGACGTGCTCTGTGCAAACGAGCTCCGGCCAAAGGAGAAGGCCGACTTGGGCGTCCATGTGGCGTCGTTGCCGGTGGCGCCGGCGGTGCAGGACAGGCCGGCAAGCTCCTCGTCGAGGCCGTCGAGCAGGTGGCCAAAGAAGCCATCGTGTGCGGCCGCAATGTCCAGGTGCAGTGGGGGCTGGGCGTTGATGATGGGCAGGACAATGTCGCTGCTGCGCAGCCACTGCCACGAGGCGGCCGTGATGGTCTTGACGCCCTGAAAGGCGTGAAACCAGGACATGGGCAGGCCGTAGGCGCCGGGGCCGCCGGCAGCAGCCGTTGTCGAGGACTGGGAGTTTGCGGTATTAGAGGAGGGCGAGATGGAGGGATTGCCAGCACCAGCTAGGCCGGTGACTTCGTCAATATCGGCAATGCTGACGGCCGGCTCCTCCTTGTTGAAGATGCGGGCAGCAGCCGACTGGAAGGCGATGAGGGCGGCGTTGAGAAAGAGGGCGACGGCGTTGGTGGGGTTGATGCCGAGCTTGAGGAGGCGGTTGTACTCACTGAGCGACGAGGCCATGTAGGCGTGAGAGGCGCTGATCAGCTCGCGGTCATGAGGGGCGAGGGTGCGCAGGTGCAGGGCGGCAATGGCCAGGATGCCGTCGGTCAGGTGGTTGGAGGCAGTGGCCGTGGAGCCACTGGCGGCAGCAAAAGCAGCGCGGGGTACAAAGTCGCGCCATATGGTCTGGACCTTTTCGTTGGACGACGATAGCGTCTTGAAGGTGACAGTAGTGAAGTGGTGGAGGAGACGAAGTTCCAGAACGCGGCCTGCGGGGGTGGAGGGCGTGGTGGCGGTGAGAGCTGACATGCAGGAGGGGGACGTTGGTGGGGGGCCGATGGTGGCGGTCGAAGCAGAGGAGGAGGCGGCGCGGGCAGCCAGGCGCGAGGCCGCTCTGGAGGACGCGGGCCTCGTCAAGGGCGTGAGACCGGGCTTGGAGCCGGAGGCCGTGCGCGCGCTGTTGGGCGAGAGGCCGGAGACGAGTTCGGGAAACTCAAAGTCGCAATTGACGCCATGCTTGTCGCAGTTGGAGCATCGCGGGCGAGCCTCGTCGCACTGAACGGTGGTCAGGAGAGGGTGGTCATGTCATAGGGGGGCCATTCTGGCATTGTGGCAGCCTGGAAGCTGGGCTGGCTCACCTTGATCTTGCGCGACTTGCAGCGCCGACAGCCGGCCCTGGATTTCTTATGGGACCTGCGCGGGGGCATTGCTGAGGAGGATGAGGGGATGGGAAAGGGCGTAAAAGGCCGAGCTTGGGCAGGTGTCTTATATAGACGAGCAGCAGGAGGGCGAGCAGAACGGGCAGGCAGCACCGGTTCGGCGAGCATCAAACGCCAAAGGCGAGGAGGGGTGGGAATGTTGGCTTCAGCCAGGCCGTCTTTGGCTGGGCAGGCCGTGTGTTTTCATGGTCTGTAGTGACGAGGCTCGACGCGCATAAGATGCACGCAGGAGTGAGTTGGCGACAGTTGTGGCGAGACGCGGGAGTCGGGGCGGAAGGCGGTCAGAGACATCAGGATCGTGCCGGCAGGCCAGGGGTAGAAGAGACGGGGACGGAATGGTGGAGTTCGCCGATGCATCAGTAATAACGTCTTGGTTTGGTTGGTGCCTTGCGCTACGGCGGGTGATGTGCGCTAACCTGGAAGATGTGGCGGTGCTGATTGGTTGGTGACGTGAGATGATAACTGTGCAGCGCTGCGAAAGGCAAAGCATGTGGGGGGGTGAGGAGGTGATGTGAGGAGACGAAGAGGATGAAAAAGAGATGCAAAAGAGATGCAAAAGAGGATGCAAAAGAGAGGATGCAAAAGAGAGGATGCAAAAGGGAGAATGAAAGAGTAGAGAAAGAGAGAGAGAGAGAAGGAAGTGAAAAGACGGGTGGCAGGCGGTATACAAAGAGCAGGAGCGAGCGATGCGGGCGGCTCTGCAAAAGGAAGGACCCCGCAGCAGTGGTGGCGAGGCCACAGAATCAGAAGGTGCAACCGGTTATTAATTGTGTCTGGAATGATTCCAGGGCAGGTATGACAAAGACTGGTCGCACAGGCTATGTGCTCATTCTGCTAGTAAATGACGGAATCGCGTATGAGTAATTGGCCGCCACGGCGACTGTAGATATAAGAAGCGAGAGCAGCGGGACGTCGAGATGAGGACGTACGACGGACGGAGCAGGAAGAATTTTCCTGAGTGGTCGGACAGACGGTCCCACCAATTGTGAGCTGAGTGACGGTAGAAGACAGGTCGAGACGAATAGAAGGACAAGGTGAGAAGGAGAAAGGAAGAGGAAAAGGAACACACAACGGAGACACAACACACAACACTCTCCTCACACAACCCGACACTCACTCACACTGCTTGACCTTCAACCCCACACACAACTCAACACAAGCGCTCAAAACGTCTCACACCGCACTCACCACCATGACGGAAACCAAGATCGCAGAGACCAACGGCATCGCAAAGCCGCCAACCACGGCCTCATCCTCCACGGCCTCTACACCCTCCACGACCTTTACACCCCCCACACCTTCCACACCTTCCACCCTCGTCCAGCCTGCCGTCGCCGGATTCGGCACGCTGGCCGTGCACGCCGGCTCACCGCACGATGCCGTCACGGGCGCCGTGATCGAGGCCATCAGCCTGTCGACCACGTTTGCCCAGTCGGCCGTCGGACAGCCAGTCGGCGCGTTTGAGTACAGCCGAAGCAGCAACCCCAACCGGACCAACTTTGAAAAAGCCGTGGCCGCCCTCGAGCATGCCCGCCACGCCCTGGCCTTTTCATCCGGCAGCGCCGCCACGGCAACGGTTCTGCAAGCCTTGGCAACGACCATGGGACCTGGGGCCTCTGCCTCTTCCCCTTCCCCTTCTTCCCCTTCCCCCTCCACCTCCCCCTCCCCCTCCCACGTCATCTCCGTCTCCGACGTCTACGGCGGCACCCACCGCTACTTCACGCAGGTCGCCAGGGCCCACAACATCCGCGTCACCTTCACGCCCGCCATCGAGGTCGACATCGTCAGCCACATCAGCCCGGCCACCCGCCTCGTCTGGATCGAAACCCCATCCAACCCGACTCTGCGCCTCGTCGACATCGCGGCTGTCGCCCGTGCGGCTCACGCCCGCGGCGTCCTCGTCGTCGTCGACAACACCTTCCTCAGTCCCTACCTCCAAAACCCGCTCGACCACGGCGCCGACATTGTCGTCCACAGCGTCACCAAGTACATCAACGGCCATAGCGACGTCGTCATGGGTGTCGCTGCCTGCAACCGCGACGACCTGCACGCCCGCCTCGCCTTTCTGCAGAATGCCGGCGGCGCCGTTCCCTCGGCCTTTGACAGCTGGCTGGCCCATCGCGGCCTCAAGACCCTGCATCTGCGCGCCCGTGCCGCCTCGGCCAATGCTCTCAGCCTGGCCACCGCCCTCGAGAGCCGCCCTGACCTCGTCCGGGTAGTCCACTATCCCGGCCTCAACTCTCACCCACAGCGCCCCATTGCTCTGCGCCAGCATCGTGACGGTCTTGGCGGCGGCATGCTCTCCTTTCGTCTGAGAGCCGGTCGTGCTGCTGCCGAGCGTTTCTGCCAGAACACCCGCCTCTTCACCCTCGCCGAGTCGCTTGGCGGCATCGAATCGCTCGTCGAGCTCCCCAGCAGCATGACCCATGCCGGCATTCCCCGTGATCAGCGCGAGGCCGTCGGCGTCTTTGACGATCTCGTCCGCGTCAGTTGCGGCATCGAGGACTCGGCCGACCTGCTGTACGATGCTCTGCAGGCCCTCGAGCGTGCTTCCGTCGAGTCTGACGCTGCCCCTTGATCCGTCCCTCCGCTTCCTTCCGCTGCCATCTTAGATGTTAGAAGTCGCCCGATGCACTGAGACTACTACTGTACTTCCCAATAGACAGCTTGATTGGAGCCAGCCTTTGCTTCTCAAATGTACAAGGTACTCTCCCCTATGCTAAAGTGGTAAATAGAAACAAAGCCCAATACAGAAGGATGAAAACACCAAAACAAACGTCTAATCCAAAAAATGCATCCAACCCGACACAGGTCGTCAGCCGCGAATGTTGAGCTCTGCCCATCCATGAAACGCCAGTATATGATGTGAGCCTGATACTCGGACGGAAGAACACGCCAGAAGAGAAAAACAAAGGAAAAAGCCAAGAGTCGTCTTGAAATGTACGGCCGCCCTGCGCCCGCATCTGTTCAGATCTGTTCAGACCAGCCGCCGCAGCCCCTCAATTCCCATACAGGGAACTTCAATGTCCTTCAGCCCAGACACCCCTTCGTCCCGCCGTCGGTCGATAAACGAGTTGCACTCGTTCACCACGAGACTCCACTCCGCCAGAGCTTTCCCGCCATACTTGGCGCGCAGCAGTGTCGTGCATCCAATCGGTTCCGTTGGCTGCACCACTGCCCACTCCCGCTCCCGCTCCCGGTCTCGGTCTCCGTCTCCGTCAAATTCCTCTTCCAGTGAGTTGCTGCGAGAGTACGCATCCCGTTCGTCCCTGCTGACCGCCCGCGAGATCCAGCTGTCGCCACGTGGCCGGGTCTTGTTGCTGGAGCTGTCGTCAACCGGAACGGACTCTGTCGGATTGGCATTCTTGGCTTCGCTCACGAACCCGCTCGTAACAACCCCAGAGACCCGCCGTGTGATTGGCGGCGGATCAGCTGGAACCGGCGGTTCGCTTCCTGACTGCCTTCCCGCAAGGGCGAGCCGAGAGCTGACCCGGACCTGAGCCGGTGCCGGAAGACGAGGGCGCGTGAGCACCCGATCGCGATACACCGGCGGCAGTATGACCGCCCCGGCAGATCCCGTTGGCCCTCCACTCTGGCCCTGCCACGGGATGTTGTGCAGCATAAACTTGAACACAAACTGCGCGCTGTCGAACACAGGCGCCGATCCCGTCGACGACCCCGAATCCGACGACGCAGAACCAAGCCGCCCCGATTTGGATGGCGGAAGAAGAGACATCGTTCCTGCAAACGACCGATCACGCCGTGTTTTCTCTGAATGCTCCTCCGTATTATCCGATTTCCCGCTTGATAGGTTCAGCACTTTGCCCAAAAGAGACCACTTCTTCTTTGTCGAACTTCCATCGCCTTTCTTGTCGTCCGACGTAGATGACTTTGGCCTTGCACCGGACGTCCCGTCACGATACTCGACGCCGTCGACACCGTTGTATGGACTTGCCAACGTGTCGAATCCCACAGCCGCTGCGCTTGCGTTCCCCCGGCTTTGGCCACGACCGCCGTTGACCATCAGGCCAAGCTGGGGGCCACTGACCTCGGTTCGAACAATCATAAACCGCCTGCCCGGCTGTGGCAACGAAGGCGCCGTAGATGGTGGGAGCGTTGCCTCGTTCTCGGCCTTCTGCTTGAGCCACAGGTAGTGTGACCAAACCGTCTTCAGCCGCTGAGAAACAAGCAGATAAATTTTCCTGCTCTTGTTAGCATGGACCTCCACATCAATTAGGCCGTCGATAAAGCTTACACATCCAGCTCATTCGAGCTCCCCGAATCCCGGCAAATGCGCCAACAGAGCAGACGCATGTAATACGCCCGAACCATGGGAGACCAGTTGTTGAAAAACTTGCTGAACACATCCTCGGTGAGCAGCCATCCCATGCACAGGCCCTCCCTTCGCCCGTCGTTGGTGGCAACGATGTCCCAAACGGTGTAAATAAAGGACAGCACCCGAATTTCCGACATTGTGTTGTTCGAGTTCAGCATCATTTTGCATACGTCCTGCCAGAATTCCCAGTCGACGAGGTCAACAGGCGGTGGCGTCATGACACCGCCGTCGTCCGTGCTGTATCCATAGTAGCCATCGAACACCTGGAAAATCTCCTGCAAAAAGTCGCACAGCATGTAGCATGCATTGTGGTCATACTGCGAAGTACGACAGGCAGCAGCTTTCAGAAGCGTCATGAGCGACTGCGAAAACGTGTTGCGCGCGCCCGCCAGCGACTCGCCCGTGCCCAGCAGGTCATTGAGCAGTGCTATCACTCGATTTTCGCCCACGTCCCGCAACAGATTATGCGTGGGCTGCACGAGGAACGGGGGGGCGAATGCCTCGGCGGTCCCAGATGCCGCGCCCGTCGATGCACCATCCACCAGCGGCGGGGCGGCCATCATCATGGCCGCCTCGACTGCAGCCTGGCGGTGAATCGTGTTGTCGAGGATGTGGAGCAGCTGGGCGTGCAGGAGGACATAGGCCGGTGCTCGGGCTTTATCGACGAGCGGCAGGTGAAGCACAGCGGGCATGAAGTCGTCTGCAAGAATGTAGTAGTACTTGCAGAAGATGAAGAACAGGTCGGTTTCAACACCACGCCAGCGCGAGAGCCAGTGTGGAGCAAACCACGGAATACGGCTGCAGGTGGCAGACGTTGAAAGCAGCAGGTTCATCTTGGGTGGCCGCCGCAGCTTCGTGTGGATGGCACTCACAGACTGCCAACCGAGAGACCCAAGACAGGGAGGAAACAGCGCGCCCAGATCCTCACTTTGGCCACGGCTACGGCGTGGCAGGCCGAAAGCATCGGCAGAGCGCCGAACAAGGTCAATACGTCTGTCAAGCCCCCAAAGGCGTACCAGTATATCGGCCACGCCGGGCACAAAGAAGAAGGCGTAAGCACAGGCTCGGCCGCTGAAATTGACAATGGAATGTGGCACTTGGCGCATCGACATTCTCTCCACAACGAACGCTAGCTGTGCCATCAGGTTGTTGATAAACGTCGTGCGAATGTTGTGCTCCGCCGACTCCTCAACCAAGAAACTCCCGTCCTCGTTTGACGGCACATCCGCCGTGTTAGCACGGGCAGGCCCGCGATCGCTCGGCGACCGATCAGCTAGCGGCTGAAAGACGGTGGTGAGAAGCCGCCATTCCGGCCGCAGCATTATCATAGACACGGCGTCCAACACCACAGGCCGGTCGACACCCGACAGGGGAAAGATACTGTTGGCGACAGTCGTAGTCGTCGTGGGAAAGTGCACGGCACCGCCACTCGACTGTGAGTGGGTTTGGTTGCCTGCTTGTCGACCGTTGCCCCCATCCCACTGCCTGGGACTGTCCAGCATTTCCAACAAGGCCGTCCACCACCGGTTGAGGATAGAGGTGCGGCGTTCGACATCCTCGGGCGAGAGCAAATTCGAATCCTTATTGGAGCTGTCGAGAGCATAGCGACGCAGGAAAGGGGTGAGAGCCGTCCGCACGAGGCCCATGCGTTGTGCCGTGCTCGGTTTGGAGAGAAACTTGAAGAAGGCGGCCTCCAGATCTTTAAAGGCCATCCAGAGGGGATCGCGTGACGCTGGCTGCTGCGCCATGGGACTTGCGTGGCGACTGGTATCGGTAGTTGTTAGTGACTCGGCCTCGGAGGTCGGAGGCACGGCGCTGTCATTTGCGCTGCTGCCGTGGGTGCTGCTGCCAGACGATTCTGCTGTCTGCATAGAGTTGCGGCCTGGTACCGTGGCGCTGCTGTCAGCAAGAAAATCCAGCGGCAGGTGTATCAACGGCGGACCTCTGTCTGTGCCGACATCGCCGTCCTCTGCAACTCGGTTGGTGTTGATGCTGGCAGCAGGATCCAGACTGCCGACGCCTGATCTGACAAACATGCTTTGCGGGCGCTGTCTTATGCGGGTCAAGTACTCGCTAGCACGACTAAAGGCCCTGGGTGTAGATGCGGCGGTCACGACACCGCCATTGGTGCCTGCCGTTGCATCGGCTGGGCCAATTGTGGTATCGGACGCGTCGCTACCACTACTGCTTCCAGCTCTGCTCCCACTCCCCCTTCTTTTATTGGAGCTCTCACTCGAGCCTGCCGTCTTTGCGGTCACTTTTTCGCTATTATTCTCCACCACAGCTACTGTCGGCACCAGGCGTTTGAGCGACAGCTTGACACGGAGTCCATTCGAATCGTCGCCGTCGTCGGCCCTTTTGGCTGCCGTCTTTTTCTGCGTGGGTGTTGGATTTGGTGGTGAGGGCGAGGGCGATCGCGAAATCCAGGGGCGCCTTGCGAAGTCGGCAAACGATGAGGACATAGTTCGCGACCGCTCGACCGCCTGTTCGCCTGCCGTGACCGTTTTGTCTAGTGTGGACAATGCAGCAGCATCGACAGCACCAACATAGCTGTCCGTTCCTCCAACCACCGCCACGGTCACAGCCACTGCGGCTTGTCGGATCCCTTCGGCGTTTTCCAAAGGATCCCGCAAATTTGGCGTAGACCGCGAGCTGTGAATCCAAGATCTCGGCTTGTCAATCAGGCTTCTTTTCCGGCGAGCTTCTGCTTCGACAGCCGGCGTAGATTTGCCCGTCTTGGTGATGGAGGGCGAGGGAGTGGTAGCGGTAGCACTGACACGAGCGTCTGCGGTGCTTGTGTGCGTGGCGCCGGAGGACCGGTCGCTGTTCGCAAAGCTTGCACGAGCAACTGTAGCTCGGTCTGTCTCGGTCGCACCGTCTATATCATCCTTGATGAGGAAATCTTCCCAAACTCTGCGTGTTGCATCGACTGCGGTCGGATTGCCCTGTGTCGCCCTCTTATGGTCTTCGCACAACGAAGCGCCAAGTTCCGTATCGAAATTCAAATCGAAATCAAACGAGGGCACGTCGAAAGCGGGCAAGCTAGGTAAGCCCTTGTCGGGAAAGTTGGCGTAGGGTGAAGAGGAGAGTGGTGAGCTAGGTTCTGGTGCTGACGTTGTGGCTGTAGAGCTTGGTGTGTGGTGGTGGGGTAGTTGTCTGGCTAGAGGAGAGCCCAGGAGTAGGAGGTTGGGCGTCGAGTGAGACCGGGGGAAGAGGGTGGAATGTGGTGATTCGACGGCCAGAGCCATCGACCGCGTGGAACCGCTCATCTCATGGCCGGATATGAAGAACGGGTCGTGGACAAGGGCCTTGGCGTCCTTTGCAAAGCAATTCAGGCTCCTGTTGCGGAGGCTGGAATTGGTAAGGGACGTAGTATCCTACTCAGGGCGTGGTGTCAGAGCGTGGGAGGCAATGCAACGCAGCCAATGGCCGACCAACAGCCAACAGCAGAAGCAGATGCAGAAGCAGATGCAAGATGCAAGTGCAAGTGCGGGCAAGCTGAACTGGCTGGACGTGGGTAAGTCCGAGGGGCCGGGACAGAAGATTGGAAAAAAGACGAAAAAAAAAGACAGAAAGCCGGCAGAGATAACGGGAGAATGAAGCGGTGGACACAAACAAGCAAGGCAGCAATGGCCGAACGAGTCCAGAAAGTACGAGGGGGTATCAGAAGAGAAGAAAAAAGCTCCGCCCCGGCTCCAGTCTCACTGCATGCCGCTCGATAATATGTGTGAACGGACCCGAAGCTGCGTTTCGTTGTGTGTCTCTGCCGGCAGAGAAAGTTCGGGCGGTGTGCAAGCAATGAACGGGTGTAGCGGATTAGTGCTGGTTAGGCACGGAGCACTCTGCGAAGGGAAGGGTGAAAGAGCAGAGTGACGCAGCAAGGCAGAGCCGCTGTTGTTGGGACGGGACGAAGTAACCCTGCCTTTTGGCCTCTTTATGGAGGATGGATGGGCCCTGTCAAGGTCTGGTTAATATCATGTTTCCACCGCGGCCCCTCTTCAATATTACATGGTATTGGCAGGTGTGCAGAGGGCAAAGGCTCTGGAGCATTTGGTGGAATGACACCCGCCTTGGCAGAGGCAAATGTTCCGTGTATGTGGTTGAGGGTTGAGGGTTGAGAGTAGAGCAGGCTGCATAATATCGCACCTGGTAGAACGGACTGACCTGTGAAACGTCCAGGGGGGGCTAGAAAAGACCGGTAGCGAAAAGGCACTTTCCAATCGGGAAGTTAAAGAGTACGACGAGCCAAGAAACGAGCGGCAGACCGAAAGCGAGCGAGTGCGGGAGAGGAGAGAAGTCGACGAGGATGCGGATGAGGATGAGGGGGAGAGGAGACGGGCAGCCACAGCAGTTTGGCCGAAGAAAGAAGGCTTGTCCCAGGGCGCGTGGGCAGTTAGCGGTGCGGCGCCTGCAAAATGGGAAGGGACGATCGAACTAGCGTTTTGCAGCAAAAGTGGGAATGTGGGATATGTCGTTCTAAGGGGGGCGGCAATAATTAATCAATCTGACCTATGTGATAAGGGGCAGAACCGGTTTGTGGCAGAGCGTATGGACAAATGCCAGTCGAGCATACAGGCGATGAGAAATACGAGGGCGAATGGCGCAAGAGAGAGACGGGCATGCACACAATAGCGACCCCGGGCCAGCTAGACGATACGGGGTAATACGTCGTGGAAGCAATGTAACCTGGACGAGAGCGAGAGAAGAATGGAAGTTGGACTGCGTGCATCTTACGAGGATATGCTCCTATGAATCTTACATCGGACACGGGGCGTTCGGCTCCTTGGACTAGCGTGCCCTGGGATGCGACGCTGGACGCTCAGCTGAGGCTTAGGCGGTTAGCCAGCGCCGGCCCATAGCGTTCGATGTTATACCTGGATGACAAAGACGGACGCATATTCCGGGCCGTCTGCTGCGTGCCTGGATTGTGTCCGTTGGGATTGCGTTGCCTGGTGTGCTTGCTTCTTCTCCCCTTTGCTTCCTTTTTCCTTTTTCCTTTTTCGACTTGCTCCTGGCCAGCAGCCGGAGCCCAGACGGCTGGAAATTCCCTGTGAAATTGGCCAGCTTTGTTTGCACGGCTCCCCTTTGCTAGCCAAACAAGGCTAATTTGCTCTAATACAGCAGACAAAAGGGCGAGTGCGCCTAATTTCATCCCGGAGGGCTTCTCTGATTTCCCCAACAGAAGGGAGGAAGCCAACGCCTCCACATTCTGCCAGTTGGATCGATCTCGGATCTGCCCCTGAAGGAAAGATAGTCCGTACTTGTACAAAGTACGCCCACGTGCAGGGCTGTTGTTGGCCGTGTTCTCTCTGTTGGACAGCGCCGCAGACCGCCAATTGCACCGGCACACGCACACGGCTGATGCAGCTGCAGCTCGCCGGTGGCCAGTCGATGAGTGCTGGCGAGATGACGCTTGACAGCCAAGGCGAGTCCTAGAAAGTCCACCGATCGGCGGCTGCTCCGGAAATTGGCCGAGGGAGGAGATGAAAGGCCGCTCTGGACAGAGTGCCTCCAGAAGCCGAAAGATGCGAGATACGTCGTATGATCGTCTCCCGTGTCACCGCCCACACGCCGATGTCCGGGCAGAAACGCCTTGTGCCATGAAACACCTTTGTCGGCGAACTGTTCGTTGGGGATATCCGTCGTGCGGCTCGCGCTGCCATGCAGTGCATATCAGGCTTTGCAGTGTTACAGCGGCTCGAGCGTATAAGAGCGTGAACGTATAGACAACAGTACTCCGTACTCAAAATACTATGTTGTAATTCTGATTGGTCTGTCCAACTGCCTCTGCTTTGTCAGCATTGACATCATCAACTCTGCTCTCTGCATCTGCCTTCTTTTCCGTGCCAACCACCTCCGTCCCTCCGTCTCGAGTCAAAGTATCGCCTGATGTCATCAATTTAATTCAACAATTCACGTTGTTTCCTATCCAAACTGTATTCAAATTGTACCAGAAGATCCGTCCTAAAACCAGTCCTAACAAAACATGATACAAAGCACGCCGAACTCATCATTCTCATCCACGTTCTTCCCACGCCAAATTTTTCTGCACAAGACGATTCCGCCAGCCTGTATTTAGCTGTTTCACGGCCGTTACGTTGCTGTCGCATCGGGGAGGAAAAAAGGCTTTTCCTTGCTCAGTCATTTTCAAGCCGCCCTTGATCACAACTAACTCTGACTGCTTTGCAACAATCACCTCGCCTTTTGAGCCAATACCCATGACGAGCTTGAAGTAGACATTGGCCCAATCATCTAGCACGAAGAAATGCCTTGTACAGGGCAAATCAGCCATCGAAACACCAAGCTCCACCGATGAGATCCAGTAGTCGCCAGCGCTGAGGATCATTCGTGATCCAAAGGCACCAATGACAAAGTCTGTATTCGTTGCAGTGCTGTCAATTTCGCCGACAGGCTCCACCCGGCTGACAGTACCCTCAAGCCCGTCGAAATCCCACAACTGTACGAAACACGGCCGCTTGCTCTGGCTCGTTGAAGAAGGCGATTTGCCCTCTGAGACTGTAGCAAAGCACTTTTGGTGCTGAAGAGGTGCCAACTGACGAAACGGGCCACTGAGAGTAACATCGACGGAGTGAACGACACTCAGGTCAGACCAACGGCAGACTCTGAATTGCGATACAGAAACACAGATGAGAAAATCTGGCCTAAGAGGGTGTTGCAGCCAGTGCGGATAGCTGCCAACACCCATCTCCTGGACCATCCAGACACCTTTGCCTTGTTCCGGCACTGGCCACAAAGTATCGTACTGGTCCGTACATGTGAGAAGCATGTTGTGCTTTTTAGACACTAACACTTGTCTCAGTACCCCCAGAGCCGAGGCTTTGACGTCGATCAGAGGCTCGGCCGGAACGGTCCAGCTGGCCTGGCTATGTGGACTTTGCCGTCTGACTGGCCACACCATGGTACGCCCAGACTCGTCGCCGCTAGCAAGAATCGAGGGCAGCCCCTCATCCATCTCGTCCAGGTAGAGAAGATGGATTGTGCACGCCGTCGTCTGTGTGAACAACTTCTCGCCCCTCGGCTCCACGCTGATATCGTAAGCATGGACCGATCCGTCTTCCATTGCTCAAAACACCACGCTTGCTCTCCTACAACAGGCCATGGCGGTGATTCTCACTCCAAGATTGGACTGTACGTCAGTTTCTTGAGGCTCATTGGAGACAGAGAGCCTGTTACTGTTAAGCTCGGAAGCACCTGCTCGGAGCAGCACGATGGGCTCCCACACATTTCCACTGATCTCGATAAGTCTCTCGCTGTCGGCTGAAAACGTCATGCACTTTGGCAGCATCTGCGTAGTGAACTGCACTCGGTAAAGGACCTGCAGCGTTTCCAGCTCAAATAGAGTGAGTTTTCCTTCAGAATCAACGCCCGCCAGCGTTCGGCCATCGGGGGACGAGGCTAGTACCATGGCGTTCGTTCTTCTAGCCACACAAGTCGGCTTACCCTCGTCCATGTCGTGCAGCACTAGATTGCCATCTGCGTATGTTACGGCGATTCGGCTGCCAATGGTATCGGTATAGCTTAATGATATTGCTCGAGCATTTGTCGCGCTGTCCTCGCTCAGAGAAACCGCTGGTTCCTTCCCATATATGTCGTAGATTTCGCCGAGCTCAAAGTCCCACAGAAGCAAGCTCTCTCCCCTATAGATCACACACAAGACATTTTTCGGGTACAAAAATGACGCCATTGTCGGTGTACGAGACTGCATCGAATCCTTGAGATCCTTCGTCCATGTGCTTACATCGACAAGGCACCCGTTTGCCACATCCCACATCCCACTCATACATCTGGTTTTGTTTGGTCGCCACCCATAATATACTGTCGTCCTCAGAAAATCCCAGTACAAGGCAAAGTGACAATATGTGGATGTGCTGCACGGACTTTCCGTCTTTCAAAGTCCAGATTCGAACAGATCTCGCTCCGGCCGAGGCAAGCAAATCCCCATTCTTCGAAAGCGCTAGTCGAAACACCGGCTCGCCGTGTATCAAAACGTGGACCTCTTGGAATATGAGTTCGTCATAAATAATGACCTTGCCGGCTGGTGTCATCATCACAAGGGCAAACAGCCCCCCCAGCCGCAATAGCATTCGGTTTCGCACCCGGATCGTGCGTGATGGTAGTGAGGCAGTTGTCCCATTTTCGAGCAGAACTGCAGTGGACACTGAGGCGATTCATCTTTGCGAACTGCTGTCGAATGACCGAGTCCGGGGGACAAAATGGAGGTATCAGATGGTGGATAGCCTGGGGGTTGTCTTTCAGTCGGCGCGCAAATTTTGTGGCTAGATGTACTAGATCGTCCCCCCATTTCTCCAGCATGGCAAACTGGCGTCTTGCAAGACCTATTGGCGGCGACTGCAGGGCCCTCCCAACCATCATTGAGATGATGATTTTTCCTGCTTGGAAAACCGTTCGCAGATTTCCAGTTTCCGCTGAAAACTCAATCCAGTGAAGGACACTATGGCTGTCAAGAAACTGTACAAGCTTGGCAAAACCCTCATCGTCTCTCGAATGCACCTGGCTTAGATGCGAGAATAGGAACGTGGATGCATATTCTCTAAATGCATCTGAACGATGATTCGAGCCCGTAGAAGCAATACATGACCGACGCCTGCTTGATCCTTCCCTGTCAGCCCTGAATGGAGCTGGGCCTTCTGGCTCTAGGTGCGACCTTGCTCTTGTTTATAAGATACTCTAGGCACACCAAGGCCAGACGTCGATGGCCTTCGGTTTTTCGCACAGCAAACTCTGACCTGCCCGTATCGGCAGTGACATACTCCTTGACTGTGGAGTGGACGAAGCGCACCTTTTTTGCGAATCCACATATACGATCTGTCCACAGCTTCTTTGTATGGCATCGTCGACAAGAACGATGGAACCCTGAAGGTCCATTTCGATAGGTTCCTGCATCTCACTCGTTGTCAACGGTCGGAATGCATAGGTAGTCCAAGTAATAACAGTTTTTGCGCAGTCCTTTCCGAGGGAGCTGGCGGACATGTCGTCGAAAATTTTGCTGTAGAGTGCGTCCATATCGGACGGCACACTCTTCATAACCGCTTTCGCCTCTTTTTCGCTAGCCACCTTTTGCAATTTCGAACATATCAGGGACGCCCAAAGAAAGAAGGACAATAAGAAGGACATAACTATGTTTCTCAAATCACTCATGCACAGGCTTCCCGACTTTCACACAGCCGAATGGCCTAGTCAACAAGATGTGGCTTCCCACATTATCGACAAATCTGGGGGCTGTTCCCCGATGGTAAAGGACGCAATGTTAGGCAACGTTGTCGTATTGCCTCGGTGCCTGTCGACTGGGTCGCGGCTCGTTATGAGGACTGAAACCGGCCAATACTCTTGGATACGAGACAGAAAGTTCATCATCTCAATACTCTCTTTGCACTCGTCCATGGCATCTATGACCCAGAACTGTGGTTTGTCAATCTTCGCCTGCAGAATACCGAGAGATACAGCCTTCTCCAAACAGTGTTGGAATTCACCGTGTTCATGCGACCATCCTCTAACCCTGTTGCCACATTCTTGATGCTAGCAGACACATTGGGATGCATCACGGCCATTTGCCACGCTAGGGATCGCAGACAGGCATTGGTCGTTGTCTTTGCGGCGTCGGCAGACTGAAAGAAGAAGAAACAGGTGTCGACACCCTGATCGCGTAGCTCTTTGACAGTATGACCCGAAAGAAAGCTCTTTCCTACTCCGGGAAGCCGCAAATCCACAAAACGTTTGAGCCCGGAGCTTCTCTCCAGGACCTGTAAGCCTCAATGCCAGTCAGCCATCGGCATGATCCAGGAAGCCTCTGCTGATCCTGCATGGTGATATCGTCAGGCTCTCCTGTAAGGCTTAGGAGCGTGTTTAGAACGCTTCTGTCTTCCTGATCAATGCCAATCTTCTGTCCATGTGTTGAATTGCGATGGGGAGAAAGTACTTTCGCCAAAGTATTGCGAACGGTGATGTAAGTTGGGTCACTAACAGAAGTGTTTTTGGCCACATTGCGATGGTTTGCGTTGAGAAGAATTCTGCGCTCGTTTGGGACATTCATCACTGCACTTTCTTTGTCCACGATGAGATTCGTTACAAAGTTCATAGGTTTCGTTTCAGAAAATGACACCAGCTTTAAATCGCCACAGAGCCTCGGAAACTCTTCGTTGATCGACTGAAGCCTCTCTGACCCGGGCACTAAACTGTTAACAAAGGGCCGTTGTCTAGATAAGACGGACCCCAAACGGGCCAGCATCTGTGCCAGGGAGGCTCCTCTGTGTGGTGTTGCGAGGAAGAGAAACGTGCTGATCCGGTCGCCGATGTGCTTGAACTGAGGGTCGTGGTGACTTATGATAAAAGCTTCCTTCACAGCTAGCCCACCCATGCTGTGGGCTATAAAAATAATGCGCGCTGGAGCCTATCGGGAGTGTGTATGGTGAGTGAGCTATTGCTCATGCCTATGAGACGACTCTCGTCTTATTTGGGAGCGCACCTGTGAATCGTAGCCCATTTCAGGAGAGTCCTCAATTGCTGCAAGAAGCGACGTAGCAAAGTCGTGTATGTTGAGAACTGACTCATTTCTCCAGGAAGATGCATATCCAAACGTGTGAATACGGGCATCACTGAACGCTTCGTCCTGTGGCAGCCATTTCTGGGGCCAAAAGTTTTCCTGGTGGCTTCCGCTTCTCCAAGTACTGTAAGAACCACCGTTCAGGCCATGAACGAAGATGAGGTCGACAATAGCATCCTTAGGACAATAAACACAGTGGAGACCCATAGGCCCTTTGCTGCCATCTGCAGCATCCTGCACTTTTCGGGCGAACTTGAGCGACAAATAAGACCGCTTGGATGAGGGTGGCGTAGAAAAATGCTTGCGTTCGGCGGTTTTACTCATCGTATGAGCTTAGTCGCGAGTGGCAACGATCTTGTGCAATCAGTTACTCCGGACATAAAACAGTTGCAATGGTCCTGTAAGATGGCAATTAGGCCTGACAATTCCTAGCCAGATCGTCAAAGGAGAAGGCCTCGAAATATCGAAATACAAGCTGGAAGCGAGTTTAACCGCCGGCACTCACGCCAGGCTGTGTGCCCAGGTTAATCAGGACGTGATTAAAGCAAACGCACCCAATACAAAAAGCCAAGGTTCCACTTGGGCCTGTTTCTGGTCAGCGAGTTGCAACCCATACCCACAATTGAGGATGACAAGGCACCCCATGCCATAACAAGCATGAAGCCCAATGAATATATGATATGTAGCGATACATACGACTAGTAACTATTGCTGCATGCACTGCGCCACAACCATTGCACTACTCCGTACGAATTCTTCGTTCTTGTCTGGCACTTCAAAGATTGGCAGCTCAGGTGTCTAGTTGGAAGATAATGTTTATGCCCTCTTCATTTTGACAACACTCGTTTTAGGTCTGCTACCAATAAGAACAACTGTATTATGCCTTGTTGGGTGGTTACTTGATGGCTTTTTATTTATCAACCAAACCAAACTCCATAAAAGAGTATTTCAAGAGGATGGAAATTAGGGGACCTTGTACTCCGTACGGAGTACTCTGTAAGTATCTTACTTGTATGTGCCATTTAGCACGGAGTATGGAGTAAGATGCATAGGATGGGCCTATCCGTCATGTTGCGGGTCTCACACCTAGGGCCAAAATGTTCTTTAAAACGAGCACCTCGCGGTAACGCTTGGTAGACCTCTTTTGGATCTTTCTTACAGATAGAGGGGGAAGCAATGGTCTTCACAGAATTACAAGGAACAAAGCAGCAAAACTACGTATTACCTAAACTCTTGACCGGGACCATTTTTATGTTCATCTATTATTTAGGGGCTATCTTGACTTTGGTTGACGAACCGCAAAAATAAGTAAAAATGCATAGGTGGGATCGGTCCATGACAGGAAAATCTAAGTTCAGCAATGCGCATATTGACCAGGCTAACTTCTACAGTCATTCTCATAAAGTTGGAAACCCACATCTTTCAGCGTGTGTAACATACATGCATTTTACGTACAAGCAAGAGAACGAGCAAGAAAATAGTCCAATCGAAGAGCTGGCTCAGCTTTGGGCCATTGTAACCCATCTTTAGACTATAAGACTTTGAGAACGGAAGGCAGGAACTTAATGCTGCGACTATCCTTCGCGACCTATGGGATTATATTGACTCCAAACAGCACCACAATCTACGCCCACAACAAATGCCAGTTCTCTTGTAAGTTTTTTGATAATGAGCATTGCAATATGTTACCATTTTTCTGCGAACGATCTCGCGCCTTAGTAGAAATCGCGCCAAAAGATAGCCACCACATATACCACTGAGTATAAGCATTGTCTTGTAAAACAACTAGCTTACAGAAGACTATAGAGGCCGCGGTGTACTTTGCTAGTCTTTGCTAATTGTAGGAATTACCCTATTGCCCTCTGTGCTAAGATACAAAACCTGGCTAATTTGCTGGCAGGGGATTTGACTTGCATGCTTCCTCCATTTATACTGAAGATTTGCGCCATTTGTGTGTAGGTGTTGCGTTGTTACTACTTGGTCTGTAAGATTTTGACCTCGCTAACCTCTATAAGAACTCTGTGGATGCAAAAAGGCACCCTCTAAAGAAATGTGTGCTTGGGTACAATGGCTATCAGAAGGAGGGGGAAAGGCCTTGGAGATCCAGGTGGATCATCCGCTGGAGGTAGAACAGTCTGCTGACTAGCAGCTCCGTTGTCGAGGACGTGTCCATCTTTTCATACAGATCTATTTTTTGGTATAAGAAATTCTGATACACAAAGATTCTCTTGCTGGCCTTTGAGGCCAGGAAGAACATAGATAACAGCCTGACTTCGAAACCGAAATACGTCCTCTTCTTCGTGTCGTTCCATCCGACAATGGTCGTACAGTAAAACACTAGCGAGTGGGGACTTGATGGCACGCTAAAGTGGCGGGCCGGCTATTAACGGCTGTTGTACTCCGTACTCCGTACCGTTTTGCATGATGTAAGATACGGAGTATGCCGGAGAATACGGAGTGCAGTGGATCCCTTTCGCCGTGGTTCACTGCCGGCGAGACATTCTCACGGCCGAAGGAGGCTATCGAAAATAAGATAACAGCGCTCTCGCACCAACTGAGTAATCCTCGGAGGGTCAGGGTTATATCACATAAGTTTCCATCTCGCAATATGTATGCATTTAAATCCGTAACGGGACAACGTGTTAGGCTGAAAGCTGTAACGGAATGGGATGCCGAAGGGGAAGTGGTCTACGACGAGGATGATTGAGAGGACGAGGCAGACCTGTAACAGCGATTCGCCAGCCACGCCAGAGATTCTGCTCTAGTTTCCCACGATATCAATTCACTGTTACAAGACCCAATCGCTAAGAAATAACAGGAAGTCAAACTAGTTAGCTGATATTCTAGTAGAAATCTGTTTCCCCGTAGACACACACGAGTTGCTCCCACGTCATATCATTTCCGTAGATCAATTGCGCTACCAATCACCCATCCCACAGAGCATGATGTGGAAAGCTGTAGGTCCATCGATAAACGATGTCGGCTCGTTTGGGCCTAAGAACGTCGGAAAGTAGCGGTGCTAGGCTGTTGTTAGCTAAACATCCTGTCCCTTCTAGTTGTTGCAGATGTTTGTGGATGAGAGATTTGAGAGTACGAATGTTTTTGTTTTGTTCGTCCGAGCTTGGGATGTGCTGAATCTTTCCTATCCAGTACAAGTGGTCTGAAAATGAGCCTTCCAACACGACGTTATTGAAACCATACGTAAACGAGAACGAATCAATTGCACGATAAGTCCTGGTCTCTCCCCTCGCCTTGTCTGCTGCGAGAAAGGAGTGCCACTTTTTGGAGCTGTTCAAAGTTGGTGGTAGAAAGGACGGCTGACGAAGGCTGCCGGGGCCAGGCTCTATCTAGACCGTTAAACCGATGCCAGCTCGCACTTGGACGCTCGACCGATATAGTGTAAGCTCCTAGCTCTTTTGGCAATGTTTTATTGTACAGCTTCCTGATTGAGCATAGGTATTTTACATGTACTTATCAACCAACGGGTTGTGTAGCTCGTCCAGAAATCAGACAGTGAGCTGGCGGTTGCTTTGCGCGCTGACTAAGCACACTTCTATCACCAGCCACTGTGCATACTTCCCAGTGTGGAAATAATATAATGACTGTATTACATGTTGTTATTTTGTACAAAGTATCTTACAGCAAGCCCTGACTGATGCTAACCCGTCTTATTCAACGTTGCGCCCGGCCATGAGGAATAAGCGGCCAACGCCAAGCAACATCTTCCTAGGGCTCATTTCGTTGTCGCCCGTGTTCTCTATTGATCTTCCCCTCTTCTGTCTTACCAATTCCACATGCAAAGTCTGGAGCTCACATGATTCATCGGCATATTTTGGCAGCTCCGAGTTTCTACTAAACCTACGCGATCCTCCTGATTCTTCCTATAATACCGCAAGTTCCGACTTCTCGCCTACTTGTTAATTTCCGTGCCGGCCAGCCTCTCGTCGTGGACAGCTAGCTTCTTCTGGACATCGCCTTTCCGTCAACCATCCCCGTCAGATCCGGACAGTGTGGCAACTTTTATCTGGACTTTGGACCCACGCTTTTCTCCGGACTGTTCTCTGCGCTCGCGCGACTCGACTTCCCAAACCGACACGCTCTACGACCCCGTATCCTACCTTTGTCTCAGCCTGTCTCTTCTCTGTCCACCTTCGACATGGCAAGGCGGATCAAGCTTTTGTTTCTTGGCGTGATGGCCTTTACCATCTCCATCCTGCTTTACTCGTCCCGCCTGCGCCAGTCACACACCCCCGACCAGCGGACGATACAGGACTTCTACCACAAGACGAAGTCGGCGTTGGACCAGATGTCCCCGCTAGACACGCTCGGAACAACAGTCAGTGGCGAGAAGGGCGCTCCAATTGTCGTTGACATGGACGCCGACGGCGATATCGACGAGGACGATGCGCGTCTGGCCCGCGAGATGGCCGACCGACTTCGAGCGGCCGAGCAGCAGGCCAAGGACCTGGCCAACGCCAAGTCACCGAACAAGCCGGACTTGCCTAGCAACTTGGTAGGCGTGGGCAGCTCGGCCAGCGGGCAGAAGCAGGAGGGTGTCGAGAGCCCCGAGGGCACCGAGTCTGAGACGGAACATGCGGCAGAGGAAGAGCTCAACATCATCATCAAGAAGGCGCCGGGTAAGTAGCACAGAACTGAGATACAGTCTCACGAGGAGGGCAAGCGAGCGCGCACGCTGCTAACAGTTCGCCCAGTCATCATTTTCTCCAAGACATACTGCCCGTTCTCGAAACGCGCCAAGGGCCTGCTGCTCGACAAGTACTCCATCGATCCGGCGCCATTTGTCGTCGAGCTTGACATTCACCCTCTGGGTGCGGCACTGCAAGCACGGCTAGGCGTGCTGACCGGCCGACGCACCGTTCCCAACATCCTTGTCGGTGGCAAGAGCATCGGCGGTGGCGACGACGTTGCCGAGCTGGACCGTAATAAGACGCTGGTGGACAAGGTCAAGTCACTGGCTGGCAACGGCCTGGAGATGAAAGAACGGCTGTCTGCCTAATTGGTACACTTCAAGGCGTCCAGGCAACCAAATAACTTTACATTCTGTCGCTTGGTTGGCATCTACTTTTTGGGCGGCTCTTTTTTCTATTGAAGAAGGCCTGTTGGGCTCTCGATAGATATTGTGATCAAGCTTCCCTGCTACGGCGTTGTACGGACCCCAAGCTTCTTGGCTGCTTCCTCCTGTGTATATTCTTGGGTTCTTCGGTTCGGATGATGTTTAGAGGCGTTTCTAGGTGCATTTATGTCACAGTGGAGGAAGGTCAAGGATATTTACATACTAATAGTATATACTACAACCAGCAGTCATCCTATCCATAGCTGAGAGTGACCAGTAGTAGCCTACCATATGTTCGTCCGCAAAAGCACGGTTCGTCGGCTTGACGACATCTTCTGGCGAGCCTTTCCAAAGAGTTGCATCGGCAGTCTAACAACAAGTGGGGAAATTGGGCGACTTAAGTTAACCGACCGCTGTACGTAGTACGGAGTAAGCTAAGCGGCAGGGCCAATTTCTATGGCTGGTACTCCGTACTATGAGCAAACTAGATAGAGTTATAGTGAAGCCTACGGAGTGCATGCCAAGAATAAGCAGCAGCCACGTCACTTCTGTACAATGCATCATTAGGCACATAAATTTCTGGTGACTCTCAAGGCAGAAATGACAGGCTTCCGTTAGAAGTTGTTGGCGCTAAGGCATCGTAGGCAACATAGTTTTTTAGCACTTCAGAGGCCCGGGCCATCTTTGGCCCTTCTTATGTCCATTACTGTCCAGTTACAGAACACCATAACACAAAAAAAGTCGCTACATGTTTGTTTTCAGCCTGGTCTCAGCCCGTCTTATATTACTCATGCCTGCAAAGCTTCGAATAATGTAGAACAAAGATTATGACTTAGCCAGGCAGCAGTTTTCTAACCGATGCTACCAATGAAAGGCCGGCAATGAACGGTCTAGAGTATGAACGTGGGGCTCGCGAAGTATCGTAGCAGTCTCAGGGTCGACAATGGCATGCGAATGCGACAGCTAGGCGGCCGCAGCCCGGCGTAAGATGGTACTTTTTGAGTGTGCGATAATAAGCTCTTGTAGGCTATGGATAGATGGTGTCCTTTGCTACGAGTATCTCGGAACCGGCAGTTTTGAAGTATAAGTAGGGCGTGTCTCATTCACAGTTTACGTCAAATACATAATGATCACGCACATTACTCTGACTTACACTGCTCATTATTAAATCTGAACACTCTCCATTAACCGCACTTCGGCTTCATCAACATGTCTTCTCAAAACTACGCCGCTTCCACTTATTCTTCATTTTCCTCTTCCTCTCACTCCTCGTCCTTGCCCCTCAAGGGAACCGAGAAATGCCCACAGCCCGCGTCAAAGAAACAGGCCGTGCGTGAGTGGGCAAAGGAGCTGGTTGCAGATCTCGGCCGGTCACCCACAGATTGCCGTGACATGGAGCACAGCAAAGAATCGTCCGCGACGGCGACCCAAGATTATATTGGCGGGCCGTTCTATAATAGCCGTCAGACCAGGATATAATCAGACATCAACATATTCAAAGGTGCCTTGCCTTGTACATTTGGGATTGGCTCCATGGACACTCAAACTTTTTCGAGTGGTCGACTTAGATGGATACATCCACCGAGCGGGAACACTTGCGAAGCAACAGATTGTTGATTTATTATTTGCAAAAAGGGAGGAAAGGAGAAAAGGGTTGTTGATGTGAAACGTTGGACGGTGTTTGGCTCTGTTACCGTGGGAGGGACAACAGGACTTTTGTTTTGTAAAAAATTTCTGACTTCTAGACGGGGATCACATCGAGCTTGTTATTCTTTCCATGCTGTTTGAGCGTCGGTGTCGAACATACTAGCGATAACTACAATCTTTTGCTACCGTCTTCTTTTTCCTTGCCCTCATCTGCTTGTCATTTTCCCGTATCCCATGTCGCCACTCCACGGAGAGAAGGGAGAAGAAAGAGAGTAGCCAAATATTGTGGCTATCACCAGTCTGTCCGTTCTATGTACATACCACAATACCATCGTTTGATAGTTGGTGGTATACATCCTTGTTGTAGGTCGAACGACTAAATACAGGGCTGATGAATCGATATGCATTGTTGATTCACGCTTGTTCCAAGAATAGCTTGGCTTGGGAGCTTGTAAACGCAAGCGCGGATTTGTTGCGGAGTCGCCCTTAAAGTGTTTCTACAGTTCACGTGACGCTCATCAGGGCAAGTGGATGAGACTACCCACGTGATGACACACAAGAACCAATTTGGCCGGTCCCGAAGCGCGGGGACGCCCAGGGCAAACAAGCCCTACTGCTGTAATTTTGGCACAGCCTTTTTTTCCGCTACGACACCGTCCCCCATTTGAACAATTTTTCTGCGAGTCGACCTCTCTCGATACATACCGTCCCCCATCGAACAAGAGTGCGACCCATTGTCGAATTTGCAACAACAACCGCAACCATGGCTGACGAATACGTACGTGAATACCCGTGCCATTCTCTCGTCGACCCAATTCCAATCCTGGCGGCCGAGGGAGGACGTCTTTGCGCGACCGTCCCTCGATGGCAACGATACCGGTGGTGACGAGGAAGGGAAGCGAGGCTGGGCTAACATTGTGTCTCTACTCCAGAACGCCGAGGAGGCTGCCGAGCTTAAGCGCAAGAGAGCGTTCCGCAAGTTCTCCTACCGGGGTGTTGACCTCGACCAGTATGTCACCCATCCAGCAGATCCAGCACGTCTTTGCAGCATTCTGGCGCTTCGCACCGTTCCGATCACCTATCCGCGCGATGAAAGATTGTTCTAACAGCGGTTTCTTTCTGTAGGCTCCTCGATCTCGGCTCGGACGAGCTGCGCGATGTTGTGCATGCCCGCGCACGGCGCAGGATCAACCGGGGTCTGAAGCGGAAGCCGATGGGCCTGATCAAGAAGCTGCGGAAAGCGAAGCAGGAGGCCAAGCCGAACGAGAAGCCGGACGTCGTCAAGACACACCTGCGTGACATGATTGTCGTCCCGGAGATGATTGGCAGCGTGATCGGCATCTACTCCGGCAAGGAGTTCAACCAGGTCGAGATCAAACCTGAGATGGTTGGCCACTACCTGGCAGAGTTCTCTATCTCTTAGTACGTGCCATGTCTGTGACCTTGGCGCACGGATGTATACTAACCTTGTTCACAGCCGGCCTGTCAAGCACGGTAGACCCGGTATCGGTGCTACTCACTCTTCTCGTTTCATCCCCCTGAAGTAGACGCCTCTTCTTTCCCCCCCTTCTCTGGTGCTGTGTGTCAAGCTGTCGGACAATGGAAGTTTATGGTCGCGAATGATGATGGGTCTGAACATGTGGGTGGGAGATAAATTTCTATAAAAAGGAGCCCATCACGGAAACGGCGCGAACAGGGACAACATCCGGCTTCCTTCCTAGTGGACGGAGAAAAAAAACTATCAGATGATACGGTAGTTTTCCAAATGAAACAACCAAAAAAACAATTAACAAACCGACCTCCCGCTGCTCACGTGAATGCTGTCGAGAACCCCAATGCTCACGAACGCTGAATAACCCTAATCGCTGAAGCCCATCGCTTGACAAATCAGACAAAGAATTGGAGGAAGAATGAAACAAAGACAAATACACATGGCCTGCGGCTGTCACTGGCAGCACTCCCCCCTGCAGTCAAAGTCTTTCTTGCTCTTGTTGTAGTTGATGGTCAGCTCTTCTCCCACCTCAATGTCGCGCTCTGCGATGACGGAGACGAAGCCGATTTTTGGCTGCACCCGGCAGTTCTGGTAGGGGGCACACCGATGGTTGATCAGGTCGGTCAGGAGATAGACGGCAGCAGCCTGGTCATTTGCCGACTCGAGAAACGCAGTCCCTGGCTTAAGGCGGAAGGCGTAGCGACCGAACCACTTGAGCGTCTCGCGTTGGGCCCAGTCCTTGTCTCGCTGGGGACCACCCGTGCTCCTCTGGCTCCTTCTGCTCGTCCAGCTGCTGACGCTCTTGAAACTCCTGTGGCTCTTGGCATCGTCGTTGTCGTCGTCGCTACCCCATCCGAGTCCTTTCTGCCTCCAGCTCTTTCCTCTGATTCGGCTCGTGCTCTTACTGCGGCTGTCCCTTTCTCCCAGGTGAGCAGTGGGATGGAAGAGCTCGGAGAAGGCAGACTTTGTCTTCTTCCCTTTCAGCCGGAAGGACGAAACAGCCGTGGCAGCCGTGCCCGCCGTCTGCTCAGCCGGCTGCCGTCGTGGGGATCGTCTGCGGAGCTGTACGGGCATATCTGGCCGCATCCGGATGTGGTCCTCGACAGACAGGCAGTTGTCCAGGGTGAACCCCTTTGTGATGACACGGGATCCGATGAGGGTGCGTCCCTCGGCAGCCTCATACGCGTCTACACCGTTGGCCCAGGCCAGCATGGGAAACGCGCCATGCAGGGCAGCGCGTCGCTCGTGCGCCATATTGGTGTAGTACTGGTAAACATTCCGGATGCCACGGTGATCCGGGTGGTGGAGTGCCTCGATGGCAGTACGCTCGGTGTATATGACGGTGCCGTGTTCAAAGCGGCGCAGGGCATAGACACAGAAGCCTAGGTTGGGATCTTTGTTGAGCCGTACCTGGAGTGCATGTCCGGCTAAAGGGGGTGAAGATTGCTCATGAGACCGGTCGTCGGCCAGGGCCAGGGCCTCGAAATCGGATGGCACGATTTCGGCAACAGTTGCCGTGGTGGGGGTTTTAGAATCGGTCTTGGCAACGGTGATAGCCGCATCTAGCGAATGCATGTCTGGCGAAGCGCGGCCGCTGGAGACTGCGTCATTCGCGCTGTCGACTGCCAGGCCTGGGGTTGTCGACTGTAGTACCTGCTCGTCCAGACGGTCGGCCAGCTGGACAGCAGGGCCTTCATTCCCCATGGTGAGCCTGTGGTAGCGGCGGTGAGACTATCTGTTTCTGCTTATCGAGTTCGAAACGTCGACAGGGTAAAAAATGACGAGAAAGGCGCGAAGGCG
Organism: Grosmannia huntii; assembly: GCA_019925595.1. Lineage (NCBI taxonomy): Eukaryota > Fungi > Ascomycota > Sordariomycetes > Ophiostomatales > Ophiostomataceae > Grosmannia > Grosmannia huntii. The sequence goes on from JADHKJ010000026.1 coordinate 157,234, forward strand.
TGGCGCAGCACAACTGTATATATACTCTCGTATACTCTGTATAGACGCGAAGAACATGCTGTGCTGTTGTGCAGAAATTGGGTTGGCAGACATCGGCGCCGCCATTTGCTGCGGTTCCCAGCAACGGAGCTGCCTGGCTAGTGGAGCGATTCATTCCGGAAATGACGAGGAAGGAGCCTGAAAGTCGGACGACAACCCCAGACGGATACCCCCTTATCCATACAATAGGCAGGAGCATGCAGAAGGATTTCCAGAGCAAAATATGCAAGGAAAGCCCTGGTCGGAAGACGTGAAAATGGCCTTGGCAGAAAGGCATAGCCTCGTTGGCAGGAACGAAATGTCGCGTCGGTCAACGGTGCCCAAGGCATGTATGTACCCGATGGCATGCACGGGCTGTGGTTCCAATCACAACAGGTCAGAGTAAGATGCATTTATTCGTCAAATTTCCAAGTTGGGCTTTCCCTCTCACGTGCCTCTCTGCCTCGCACAGCCGGCATACCCTTGTGAAGTTGCATGCTTACTGCATGAGAACATGTTCCCATTTTTTGTTCTTATTTCGATTTCCCCACGTCTGGATGCGGTAAGACCCCAGACACGGTTATTCCTTCGCAGCCGCCTTGGCTTGCCGCTCCGTCTCCTTGTAGTGTTGGTCCTTGTAATGGGCAACAACACGGTCGAGGTTCACGGTGTGCCCTGCGGGCACGTTGTAGGGAGAGCCGGATTGGAAGATCCTGGTCAGTCAGATGGTGGGCGCGAGCGCAGAGCATACGAGTGTGGGGAGAGGAGCGGGACGTACTCTGGGAAGCGCAGGTCAACGTGAGAGGTCCGGGGAACGGTCTGCAGCATGATCCTGTCGTGGGTAGCCTGTTCGATGGCGGCGGTGCGGAGGGTGTTGCGGACTTCCCACTGCTCGGTCAGGTAGTCGAAGTTGCTGAAGTAGGCCTCGAGCGCGGTGGGCTGGCCGTCCTTGCCGGAGTTCTTCAGGGTGTAGAGAACCCAGACAGCGGGAATGGCGCCCAAGGCGACGAAAAAGCCCTTCTGCATCGGGGCGCGCGGTTAGAAAGGATCAAAGGACATGCTCGCGCGTGAATGGAGGACACATACGCCCATTGGCTCGTCGGCAGAGGCGTGGCTATCGTGGTGATCGTGGTGATCGTGGTGATCGTGGGAATGGCTGTCGGTTGAGGCGAAGGCGCGGGAAGCGCGGGAGACGGGCATGGCAGGCCGCAGGCGAGCCTGGCGCGCCAAGCACGCAGCCCGTTGTCTCAGCGGCAACATGTTGTGATGCAGAGAGCGCGAGGTGCGGACAATGGGTATCGTGGAACAGAGGGATGGTGGCCGGCCGAGCTGGAGAGACGGAAAGAGAGCAGATAAAAAGCCGAGATCGTAGGGAACAGTGGGCCAAAATGCACATAAGCGGGCCTGTCTGATAGTGGATAATCCAATAAGGAGCCAGCGTGGCCAGTCAGAGAACACCAAATAAAGCGATTGCTAATTGGCCAAAAACCAGGGCAATTGGCCGCCTAGCGTTCTGTCACTCAAAATCGCGAGTCAATGGATGACAGCCTTGCCACTGGTGACAGGTGTTATCATTAGCCGGTCACTTGTTTTGGCCACCGTACGCAGGATATAAAGGGGTTACATGAGCAGTGCTTGAGAAGCTTCTCTCCTAAGACAAGACAAAACAGCGGGCCCCAAACAGAGAATACATACTGGACTGAAACCCATACTGGCCAACATGTCGGCGAGGAAGTTACTAGGTCTTCTCCTTGTCGTAGCACCTGTTTTTGCTGTTGGGACCTCGGCGGGCAGCGATCTGATCTGCCACACGGACAAGGCAGCCGAGTGCTACCCGCGTCTATTTGAGGCGACCAACGAGTTTCAGCGCATACACGACGACCAGGACATTCCCGCAGGACTGCACGTGAGACTGAACATATGGACGGGCGAGAAGGAAGCGAAGATCTACAACGCGTCGGAGGACAGCACGGCCGAGCTGGAAGGTCTGCCAGTGGATCGTGCTGTGGTGCTTGTGGACCAGCCTGAAAAGGGAGAGGCGGATGCGGAAGCGGAGGCAGAAAGACGGATCCCCAAGGGGGCGCCGGCATACGATGCAGTCGGCGCGGTGAAGGAGCCGGTGGGCGGCGCAGGGAGAGGCGACGGCGAAGCGACATCGTTTGCGGACGCAGTGACGGTGCTAAAGGGCATTGGACTGCAGTACGAGCGCGCCCATGAGGTGGTGGCGGACGCAGAACGGACGCGGTTTGTCGAGGCGCTGGAGCAGCTGGACGAGTATGCCCACGACATCTACTACGGGAGCCGGCTGGCAGATGACGAAGACGCAAGCCGGCTTCTGCTGTGTCTGATGACGGCGCGTGACGACAGGCTAGGCGAAGCAGCGCCGACGCTGGCCCAGCAGGCCGGAGCGATCGTGGCGGCGGCGGTGCAGAACAACCCGACGGCCTTGCGAGGCGTAGAGCGAGCGTGGGAGCAGCACAAGGCGGCGCCATGCAGCCACGGGAGCACGCTGGGAGAGGGAGTCTTTCAGACATTGGGGACAGCCGGCGACATCAGTCCGGCGTGGGTGCGCTCGCGGCTGTCAGCCATCAACGGACTGATCCGGAGCGAGACGATCAGACAGGACTTTTTGGAGCGCGACGGACTGACGGAGATCCTGCGGCTGCTGGTGACTCTGACGGGGCCAAAACACGAGTCGACACGGGCGCGGGCAGCCCATCTGGTGATGGACAACTTCCTGGACGCGAACATGGGCGCCGACGTCACGCGGTGGCCCCTGGCAGCAGACGCCGACAGCCTAGCCACCGATAGCTGCGACTCGGACGTCCAGGCGTCGTGTTGGGACTATCACGCTCAGCGGCTGGCCGAGACGTATGCAGCAGCCGGAAGGCAGCAGGAGGACGACGGGGCACACTGGTCGGCCGATCTGTGGCGCCTGCTGCAAGAACGGCGACAAGAGGCACGGCAGGACGAGTTGTGATGCAGCATGGCGATGGGCATAGACAGTACAACATATACGAAGGGTTAGTCTGTAAGCCGTGATTAGTCAGCACCAAGCAGCAACCTTGGACGTTCAAAGTCGCCTTGTGAAATTCTGGTCAGAACCCCGCAGGCCAGCGTGTTGTGACAAAATGGCCGCTCCGTTATCAGGGCTTGCGATCCGAGGCGACCGGCGGCAGGAGGAGGATGAAGGAACGGCGGCAGAGTCGACTACGAGAGGGCGCGGCCGCGGAATCTTTGCGACGCGCGACTTTGCGCCCGGAGCGACGGTGGCCGTGTTCAGCGAGCCGCTGGCGGCGATGCCGTTTGGGGAGGCGGCGGTGCAGACGTGCAACTACTGTCTGGACCCGCGACGACCGGCCAAGGCCTGCACGGGCTGTCGATCGGTGGGCTACTGTGGCAGCCGATGCCAGCGATCGCATTGGACCACGGTGCACAAGCTGGAATGCCGGGTGTTGAAGAAGGCACTGGAGATGAGTCGAGAGGCGGACAAGGACAAGGACGAGACAGACGACGGGGCCGCCTGGACTCCCCGCATGCTTCCTGCTGCCATTCGGGCCCTCGTGCAGATCCTGCTGCAATGGCCGGCCGTCCAGGACATCGTGACCGAGCTCGAGGGCAACGTGGCCAGCTTCCGGGCCCGGCCGGCCATCTGGAAGGAATTGGAGGCCCAGGCATCGGCGGCCTGCGCACTCGCTGGTTGGCCCGCCACGGATGCGAGCCTCGCCATCGCTGCTGAGGCCATGTGCAAGATCCAAACCAACTCGTTTGACCGCAGCGACGTCGATGTCGCCTACTCCGGCACCTTTCTCGACGTCCGTCTGGCTATGGCCAACCACTCGTGCATACCAAACGCGGTCGTCACCTTTTACGGCCGCAAGGCCTTTCTGCGGGCGGAGCAGGCCATCCATGCTGGCGACGAGGTCACCATTTCCTACGTTGGTGCGTGCTTATGTCATTGCTTTTATAAGACACATTCTTTACTAACACCCCCAGACTACACAAAACCAATGTCCGTCCGCCAGCGCGGCCTCGAACTCTACCACTTCGACTGCGACTGCGCTCGCTGTGTCGACGACCTCGACGTCTACCAGGTCTGTCGCACTTCGCCGCTGGTGGCCCTCAACGCCTTCAGCTTCGTCCCCGACGTCGCCGTCCTGCGCAACCCCCCCTTCAACCGCAAGGGTCTCCCGATCACGTCCGCCCAGATAAACCGGATCTACGACGACTGCCGTCCGGAGCAGCCCATTCTTCCGGCCGGCCGTCTCGCCACCCTGCGCCGAACCTGGGCCCTCTGCCGCCCCCTCATCCGCGCCCGTCTATGGGCTGTCGAGCCGCTCGCTCAAGTCTTCCAGCAGGCCATCATCTACTACTCGGAGCAGGAGAATTTCTCCCACGCCCTCGCCATCGAGTGCTTTGTCGCCCTGCGCAGCGACCCCTACAAGTATGTCGCCCCTTTCGCCCAGTGGCGCCTCAAAGGCCTCCTCTTGATCGCAAAGACCATCACCAACACCGCCACCGACCCGACCCCATCTTCGTCGCCGTCGGCTCTCGAGGCCGCTCTCGAGACCGCTGTTGCCTCGCTCTCTGACGGCGCCCTGTACGAGGCCATCCTGCTCATGGTGATGCGGTACGGACCTATGGGCCACTCGGACGAGTGGGAGCTGCTCGACACCGTCCGCGAGATGTTGCAGGACGTCCAGAGCGTTCCCGACCGCGACCTCATCTCGGCCGCCCTCCACCACTGGATCCAGGACCCGACCGAGCCGGCCGCTGCTCGTTTCTTCCGCGACAACATCCTGCCGCCCATCGAGCGTCTGGCTGACCTGGCCATCGACATTCTCAAGGCCGATCTCGAGCCACTGTCCATAGAAGCATAAATCAAAGCAGCCAGTGTACATCTTGTCTCAGTCTGCCTGTCCTTCCAATCGTCGAATCGATCGTTTCGGGGGTGGCCCTGTCCCTGTCTGTCGTCGCTTTCGTTGTGAGGTCACCGCTGTGGTAGTGTTCTTCTGCAACAGCGTCTCGTCAAAACCTCCCCTTTCCTCCTCCGCCTCTAGTCGCTGCACTCGTCCTTTGAGGATGACCAGCTCCATCTGTAGCGGTTCGACCTGGCTGGCCCGACTGCTCAGCCGGGTAATGTTTTATGTTATGATGTCGAGCTCGCGTGAGCCGATTGCCTTTTCTTGTTGGTGCCGTTGCATCTGTCGTCCCAACTCGGCCAGCTCCGACCTCAGGCTTTCCATCTCCCGGCCCTGTGAAATCACCTTCTGTGAGTCGCAAAGGGCGTCGGCGGTCAGGTCGGCCTGCGCCTTGACCAGCTCTCTGACGTTCTGTAGCCCCGTCTTGAGCGATGCCAGGTCGTCTTGATGTCTACCAAGGTCTTGCTGCAGCCTGCGCATGGTCTCCTGGAGGCCGGCCATCTCGCTGCCGATGCGAATGACGGCCGCGTCCATGGCTGCCACCACCTGCAATCCGGTGCTGTCGATGCGATCAATGTCGGCGCGCTGCGTCTCGATCTGTGCCTCCATGTCCATATCTCGGGGTCCATCGTCCATCCCTCTGCATCGGGCTCTTCGCTGCGCCGCCCCGGATCCCTCAGCTGTAGCTTCCGTACAACGTTGAGATCGGCCACCTTTCCGTCCTGACCAACAGCAGAGAATGCGGTCTTGCGCAGGAGCAGCTGCTTTCTAGCCCTCGTCAGCAGCAGATCATGCCAACGCCGAAAAGCAAGAGGCCGCCTTACTTGTCAAGGGCGTGGTTCATGGGTGCGGCCAAACATGCAATACCAACAACGGCATTGCACAGCTGACATGCAATGTCCTGAAGATGGCTGTGATGACTGTTAGCACAGAGTACCGCCACTACGCACGTCACCGCTCTTCTGCGAGCTCACTAGCCTTCGACGAGCGTGCCCTTTTCGCCGGCCCTGGCTGCACCACGAGCCTGTACGCTCAGACGCAAATCAGGCGAAGCGACCGGGCTGTAGTAGCTCTTTCCAATCTGCGTCCAGAGGTTGACAGTCGCGCCCAGCGCGTTCTGGAAGCTGCTGTATCTGCAGTCTATCGTCTCCATGCGGATTGAAAGCGACTGAAGCTGTCGAGAAGCAGCGTAAAACGGGCCAAGGGATCCAGCCGCTTATTGGCTACTATGAGCATGAGAGCGCTGGCTCCACCTTAGCGGCCGTTTTAGCGTGCCCAGTGTATGACGCAAAAAAGCTAGCCTAAAATATCTTCCAAAAAGAGAAGTTTGCTTCAAGCATCAACACTGCACGACGAAGCTTCATGGACGACGCGACACGACCTTCTCTTGTGCTCCAAGTCTAGATGCACTGTGCTTCTACTATGAAATAGGCAGCAACCGTTTGCACGCCGCTTCTTCGAAACCGGACAGCATGGGGACGACTATCCCCAATGCTAGCATCTCTTCGACACCGACAGCAGGCGCAAAGCGCTCGCCGTCTGACGCCGGACTAGACGCAGAACCAGCCGGCACGGCAACGGGAAAGGGGAACACGATGCTCGACGGAGATGCCGGTGCAGGCGGCGAGTGGCAGACGATCCGCGGCGGCCGGCCGACCAAGAAGCTGAAGAAAGTGCCCAAGAAGGATTCTGGAAACTACCCGACGATTCTGTTTGGCAAGAACGCACGGATGCAGAGCCGGATCCAGGTGTCGGACCTGCGCAACCTGGTGACATACATCTTTGCAGACGGCACGGCGCCGCAGTGGGTGGCCGTGAACCACCGGCCCAACTTCCGCAAAGTGGTGGCCATCATGGTGCCGGGCCTGGAGGAGGCCATGTTCCAGGCCGACGTGGACTTGGGCAGCTGGGCGGAGACGGAAGACGGCAGCGTCGCGGCTCTCGAGCGGTGGATCGCGCAGCAGCCCTCGAGCGACGACTGCTACCCGCGGCCACTCGTGCGGGAGAAGCTCCCGACGGCGCTGCAGCCGTTTGCAGACGTGTTCCCGCATCTGTGGCCAGTGCGTGCAAGGGGCAACGAAAAGTACGCCACCCTGTTCTCGCCCGTGGCCACGTTCCTGACCGCACCGCTGCCCCGAGCGGCAGCCGAGGACAAAGACAAGAAGGCCCATCAGACGCACAAGGACGTGCGCACACGCATCACGGCGTTCCTGGCAACGCCAGAGGAATACCTCGCCAACGACTTCAAGCTGCACCCGGCGATGCTGCCAGACGAGGCCAGCAGGGCGACCTTTGCGGACATGCCGGGCTGGGCACACACCAACGTGGAGAGCATGAGCGCAGGCGACGTGCCCGAGGCCGAGATTGAGCAGGGTAGCATCACGGCCGGACGGAAGGTGTTTGCGGTGGACTGCGAGATGTGCAAGGCGGACGGCAACGTGTTTGTGCTGACACGCGTCAGCGTACTGTCGTGGGACGGCGAGGTGGTGATGGACGAACTGGTCAAGCCGGACGTGCCGATTGTCGACTACCTGACGCAGTTCTCGGGCATCACGGAGGCAATGCTGGCGCCGGTCACGACGACGCTGGCCGACATCCAGGCCCGGCTGGTGGACCTGCTGGACGCGCGGTCGATCCTGATGGGCCACTCGCTCGACTCGGACATGCGGGCGCTGCGGCTGACGCATCCGTTTGTGGTCGACACGTCGATTGCGTTTCCACACCCAGCAGGGCCGCCAAAGAAGCACGCGCTGCGCTGGCTGTCGGCCAAGTATCTCAACCGGGAGATCCAAAAGGGCCACGGCACGGCACAGGGCCACGACAGCATCGAGGATGCACGGACCTGTCTGGACCTGATGAAGCGCAAGTGCGAGAAGGGCAAGCTGTGGGCGGCCGGCAGCCAGAATGCCGAGTGGGCAGGCGGCGAGGGCTCGGGCGAGAATCTATTCCACCGTCTCGGCCGCGCGGGCACGGCATATCGGAGTCAGGCAGGGCCAGCAGCCACAGGCGGTCTGGCGACGGGCAAGTCGAGCGCGGCTGTGGATTGGGGCGATCTGCGACGGACGCTCTGTGGCGAGGCTGGCATTCTGCTGGGGGGCTGTCGCAGCGACGCCGAGGTCGAGGCTGCCGTGCTGCGGGCTGTTCTGGGCGACCCCGACGGCAGCGAGGTGCCGGGTGGCGGCGTGGATTTTGTGTATGCACGCATGCGTGGACTCGAGGCGCTGCAGGGCTGGTGGAACCGCAACAAGCTGACGGCTGGTGCTGATGACAGTCAGGGGCCGCCGACATTGGAACGGCTGCGGGAGATGATAAAGGAGGAGGAGGGGGTGGAGGAGAAGGAGGAAGAGGATGAGAAGGGGAGAGAGGAGAAGGGAGAGGACGAGGAGGGAGAGGACGAGAAGGAGGAAGAGGGCGAAAAGACTAAAAGGCGGGACAACCCCTCCGACCTCGAACGCTGTCTCGCTGGCCTCGGCCGCCGCGTTAAGCGCATTTACGACCAGCTGCCGCCCTGTACAGCATTCGTGCTCTTCAGCGGCAGCGGCGATCCACGAGCAATGAGTCGGCTGCAGGCACAACGGGCACAGCATAAGCGCGAGTACCACACGCCCGGCGTCAAGTGGGATGCCATCTCGGTGCCGTGGGCCGACACGGAAGAGCAGCAGCTGCGGCGGGCGGTGCGGCGGGCACGCGAAGGCGTTGGTTTCATGACGGTGAAGTAGGGTGTGTGTGTACTCCATATGCATGTACACCATATAGTTGTATATGCACGTTACAAACAACACACGAGTACTGCGTCGTCTCATCTTCTCCCATTTCCTTGTCTCCCTCCCGTCATCCTCCCCTCGTTTCGTCTCCTCACGTCCATCCCCCCTCAATCCCCTAAAAATCAAACTCGTTCCGAAACGAATCCGGATCCATGTCCGCCGCCACCCGATCGGCCAGATCTCGCCGGTCCATCAGCCCAAAGACGCGCCGCAACGTGTCGTACAGCGTGGTGCTGCGGTTCTGCGTGGTCATGCGGTCGACCTGCTCGTCAGTCACGCCGCCAGCCGCACCGCCCAGGATCTCGCGCGCCTGCTCGCGGCCGCTCTTCTCGACGGCCTTGTGCATGGCCAGCGCCGCCAGCAGGTGGCTGGCCGCCTCCTCGTAGCATCCCATGTTGATGCAGCTGACGCCCAGATTGTAGCGCGCCCGCACAAAGTTGGGATGCTGCGACAGCGCCTTTTCGTACGCGGCAATCGCCTCCTCCGACCGCCCCGAGTTGGCCAGCGTGGCGCCCAGCCGGTTCCACAGCAGATGGATCTGCGACCGTTGGTTGCTCGAGCCCTGCTCGCTCGAAGCCAGCGCCGCGTGGAAACAGTCGACCGCCTTGTCAAAGTCCTCTGCCCCGTAGAAGAGCACGCCCAGGCCCACCTGCACGTCCGGGTCCATGTGCTCGCCGTCGGGCGACAGCTGGGCCGCGTGGATGAACCGCTCCGTGATCCCGTCGTGCAGCTGCTGCCGGTCTGTGAAGCCCACGTCGGCCGCCGACGACAGCTCTGCCGGTGGCAATACCTGCGGATACTTGGCTGACAGCCACCGCTCCAGCGTCCGGTAGGCCGTCGTGTCGTAGCCCTCGTTCGTGTACGACACCGCCAGGGCCATCAGGGCCGACAGGTTCGTCGGATCCAGCTTCAGCGCCTGCTCCAGCGCCCGAATCGCCGCCGTCTCCTTCTCGTTCTGCGCCTGTGCCGAGCCCAGGTACACCCACGCCTCCACCCGTCCCGGCTCGCGTGCACAGGCGGCCTCAAACGCCAGCGCTGCCAGCGACAGGTTGCCGTTCTCGTTCATGATCCGCACCCCCTCCTCGAACGGGTTGTGCTGCGCTTGGAACAGGTTGTCCTCCTCAAACTGGTACGGCTCGATCCGCGGGTCCATGCCCATCCGATAGTTGAGCGGCTCCCACTCGCTGCTCCAGTTTTTGTACGTCTCGCTGACGTCCTTCCAGTCGTCCCCGCCAAACGCCGACTGCATCGCCGCCTTCTCCGTCTGGATCCCGTTCCACACCGCCTCCAGATCGCCAAAGTCTGTTTCCGGCTGGAGCAGCTTCTCGTCCATCTGGTTCAGCTCACGCTCGATCGCTGCCTCGGCCTGCGCCTCTTCCGCCACCTCGGCTGTGCCCTGGTCGTGCATCTCCATCCGTGCAAACTGCTCTTCCCACTGGTGATCGTCCAGCTCCACCACCTTGCCTTTGCCCTTGCTCTCGGCCACCCTCTGGTCCTCCTGCTGGAACGTCGAGGGAGGCCGGAACTGTGGCTGCGCCCAGTTGGCCTGCATATTCTGCCGGTACATCATGTACGGCATCGAGTTCATGCCCATGTTCATCGGCCCCGGGCCCATGGCCATGCCGTTTATTCCCATTGCCGCCGGGGCATGCGAAGGGCCGGCCGCCGTGACAGTCGGTGCTGCCATCGGCTGTTGCGCCTGCTGGTGGAGCATGTGCTGTTGCTGTTGTTGCTGCTGAAAGTTGGCAAAATCGTCGGGGCTGAAGGCCGCCGCATTCATCGGTGTCGGGGCGTGGAAGCCGTCCGACCAGGCCGGCGAGGCAGACTGTGCGCGGAGATGCATGCCGCGTGATGGGTCCATGGCCAGCTGGTGGCTGAGAGATGGGTGTCCCGGCTCCATGTTCATTTCCGGCATGTTGGGGCCTTGTTGCAGGAAGCCGTTGACCATCTGAAGACAACGTGAGCGAATCGTCAGAATGGGAGCAGCGCCTGGAAGACTTACCTCGTCTTGAGCCATGCTCGGGCCCGCACTCCGGAAGCCATTCAGCGACCCGTTCTGGCCGCCGTTCACCAGCCGGTCTCTCTGCAAGCTCCTGTCATCCTGGACGTGCTTTGTGAACTGGCTCAGCGGGTTGCCAGCCGTAGAGCACTCGGCACCGCCTAGAAAAGACATGGCCGACTACAAGGGTATGCTCGAATCGTGACGTTTCCCAGTGTCCGTTGCTGGTAGACTAAAATGGAAAAAGGCGTGTAAGCAGGCAGATGGCGAAAGCCCAAGACCCAAATACGTATGAAGCCAAAGACCAGCTGACGGCGACCACTCGGTATCGAAAGGCGGTGTATCCCGGCAGTTTGCTGACCAACTCGCCATCCCGCCATTGCCACCATTCTCTCCGCAATCCAGCACTACCGAGGCATATTTCGGGAGCAGGTGACAACCTTACAGCGCCTCGCTTCCCCGCAAAATTCTGACAGAAGCTTTGCCGTACTCTAAAGATGTCACATTATATCACGTGTCCTGTCTTGGGAGCGGGATATTGAGCTATTAAGTATATCTGCAACGACCGTAGAATCTCAGCTCAAGAATAATGTTGAGAGGCTGCGGAACGGCGGCAACCCATTCTTTCCGAGGAGGAAGTAAGATAGACTGCCGGTCTTTTACACCAAGACCGACGGGTGATCGCAGGCGATAGTTACGAAGCACCTTTGCCACGCTTAGATATAGCTCATAGTATACAAATCTGGCCACAGTGTCAGACACCGTCAGGCCGTCCCAAAGCGCACACAGGCAGCTAGACTTACTGGGCTCCTATACAGATGTTCGGCCCTTTGGAGAACGGAATGTAGTATCGGTCTCGCAGGGGGTCTTCAATAGGGTTCATCCCGTCCACGGAGATCCAACGATACGGGTCGAACAGCTCCGGCTGTGAAAAGGCAGCCTCGTCCCGGAGATACAAGATGGGAGACGATGTCAGGACTGTCTAAATGTGGATAATGTGAGCTTATGGTGCACTGCTCAATTTGAGGAATACTCTGGAGCCGAGACTCACTCTGGAGCCGAGACTCACCCCCGCAGGAATATGGCAGCCGTGCAGATCTACACCTCCTGGCGGAACAATTCGTGGCAGCATCGCGGCAGCTGTGCCGGCTCGGCGAATTCCCTCCTTCACGCAGGCCTTCAGTCTAGACACTCCTTCGAGAGCCGTCATGTCTGTTGGGAAGCCAGCCCGGGCCAGGTCCAGGAAGGAGAGCCTCCTGGGAGGCCCTAATTTTAGACAGCGCGTACAGGATGTGGGCGAGAGAGCCAGAGGCTGTGTCGGTGCCGGGACCGAGATTTTCCTTGGCTTCAGACAGTGCCGTCTCGGCTGGCAGTCCAGACCTGGTCAACACCTTTGATGAGATTCGGGAACACGGATGGCTCTCCATCAGACGTTGCCCCATCCATGAGTTTTCAGTCCACTGCACTATGGGGTTAGAAACAATGTTGGGGTCCCGGAACGAAATATAGACGCACCTGATCGAATTCGTTGAGAGATTTGCAGTATACAGACTGTATACCCGTTACCCCCGCAACGATACACTGGACTCTGTCCCACTGGTCACAGAGCTGAGGAAAGCTCGTCAGAAGGGGCATCCAGGTTGCCTTTTCGTCGTTTGCCTGCACCATTTGCATGTTTTGACCCGTCTCCAAGGCATCTACCGCGCCCAGCGATTCGCCAAAGGAGAATGTTGCTATATCGCGTGTCCCAACCAATATCAGTCACAAAGGTTTGCCGAGATTGGGTTGCCTCCTTACATATGATGTCAGCCTCGAGCGCTCGACATGCTGATCCAGCTTCGACCAAGGCGCCACACCGACGACGCAGGGCATGGACAAAGGCATCTATGTGATGCAGCATCAGGCCCTCTAGAGTTGGAATTTTGCTTCGGCTGAGAAGTTGGCCCATCATGCGACGGCGCTTTGCATGCTCTTCTGGGAGACTTCGGACAGGGCAGAAGTGAGACCGAATGTTAGACGCATCGCCGGCCAAGTACGATTGGGAGAATAGAAGCTGATACGTGATAGAAAACAAGGCCGGGTGGCCATCCTGAACAAACTGGCCGTAGGTTCTGGGATCTTTCACAAAGCCGCCGTTCGGCTTGTGGACCACATCATAGGCCTCCAAGGAGTAGAAAGAGACCTCACCAGGGCCAATATGAATCAAGGGTCCTAGAGAGTCATACGTGTGAGTGCCAGCTATCGCTTTCCTGGGCAGCAGCAGCAATGGCATACCGAGCTTCTTGTATAGCTTAGGTAAACCCAAGGTGATGGTGCCCCTATACTCATGGGGGAAGGCCCGGATTGGCCGCGAATAAGGAACAAGTATAAGCCTGCGTGGGGGATGGATGACAGCGACGAGCTGTGTGCCCGAATGACAATCTGGAAAATGGAAGGCCTGTCAGCAGGAAACGGCAGAGTAGTGAGCATACGCCCGATTATTGCAGCCGCTTACCACAACGGCACGGATGCCAAGAAGTACGAGGACAACAAAAGCCAACAAGAACGCCATGCTTAGGGATGCATCTACTTGAATTTTCTCACTTCGGAAACTACTACAAGCAAGAGACAGACATTCTTAATTACACAATGTCCAATGGCGAAGAAGCGATTGGTCACTTGTCGCTTTTACTAGAGTATGGAAAAGAGTAAACAAGCGTTGCTCGCCTAGAGACCAAATCCACCTCTATGGCGTGGTGCCAATACAGTTGCTAATGAAGCTCAAATGCGTGGGGAGAATTGCGTGATCGACACTGACACATACTAAAAAGTGCGCGCAAAAGACGTCAACGCTGCCGGACCTAGCTATATAACTTACAGACTATCAAAACGCAGGCCGCATGTGATGCAAGCTGACGACTCAAGCCGGTAGCGCACACGCATTTCAAAGGTTCACCGAATTTAGTATGACTAAGCAACAGGAAGAGGCTGATCGCGAGCTCGGCGTCCTGGGCGGCGACGCTGGAGGCGACTCGTCGGACAGCAGCATGTCGGCTGGCGACTATAGAGACGCACAGGTTTTGGTTTGTATAATGTATTTCATGCAATAGACGGCGAAAGGGCTGCATGGCTAACTGGGACGCGCAGAAAAACCTGGGCTACAAGCCTGTAGGGAATGAGGCTTTTTCAGTCGTTTCACAATGGATGAATGGTCGCTAAACAGACATTCGTATTGGTGTTGACAGGTTCTGCGCCGGACGTACAATCTCTTCGAGAACTTCTCAACAACCTTTGGTTCGTGCCACTGTCGGGACATTTCTTTTCGAAGGCGAACAGGACGGCTGACAAACCCATGACAGCGGCTTTGTACTTTGTCGGCGGCGTGCGCACCACCTTTTCAACCGGCATAGCTTCCGGCGGCAATCTCGCGTACTGGTGAGGAGCCCTCCGAACGGATCTTTTGTCCGCCCGTTGGTTCCGAGCTGACCAGATGCCGGACAGGACGAGCTACCTCGTGACGCTCGTGTTCAGCTTCATCACGGCGGCCGTCATTGCCGAGATCTGCTCGTCGCTGCCCCTTGCTGGCTCCATCTATCTCTGGGCTGCCGAGTCGGGCGGGCCTCGCTTCGGCCGCTTCTTTGGCTTCGTCGTCGCGTGGTGGAGCACCACTGCCTGGACGACATTCTGTGCCAGTGAGCAGAGTCGTGTGGGAGAAAGCGTTGTTGAGCACATATACTGACCACGGGTCCCAGGCAATACGCAGGCGGCCGTCAACTACATGCTCTCCGTATGTCCATGCTCGGGGCGCAGACAGACAGCGCTGACACAGTCTCGGCCAGGAAACCGTCGTGTTCAACCTTGACTTCCCGTCTGACAGCTCCAATGTCAAGTTCCGCGCTGTGCAATGGATCTGCACCGAAGGTCTGCTCGCACTCGCGTGCATATGGAACCTCCTTCCCCGTGAGCCCTCGTTACTCTCTCCCTGGCCCTCGGGCTCTTCTCTTCTGACATGCAGTGGCATCGTAGCAAAGTACTTTCGGTGGATCTTCTACCTGTCCAGCTTCTCGGTCCTCCTCGACTTTCTTCTCAACATGATATGGCTGCCCATTGCGACCAAGAACACGTACGGCTTCAACACGGCACACGAAGCCTTCATGACTACCTACAACGGCACCGGCGGCCCGGCTGGCTGGAACTGGTGTCTGTCGTATCTTGCCACCGCCGGCATTCTGCTGGGCTTTGATGCCTCTGGACACGTTGCCGAGGAGACGAAGAATGCGGCCATCACGGCTGCACGCGGCATCTTCTGGAGCACCGTCGTCAGCGGCATCGGTGGCTTTGCTGTAGTCATCTTGTTCCTCTTCTGCGTGGTGCGTCAATGTCTAGAAGGAGTATCGAGTATCAAGCTCAGCTGACACGCTCCTCGTCTTCCAGCCTCCGGCAGACATCCTCTTCTCGTTCGGTGGCTCTCAGCCGTTTGTTCCACTGTACGCCGCCATCCTGGGAGATGGCGGGCACATCGTCATGAACGTGCTCTGCATCGTGGCCCTCTGGTTTGTAAGCAGTTTCTCACCCTTCCCTTTATCGCATACATGACCGCTTACTAAGCATTTATACCTACCAGAACACTGCCATTGCTGTCCTTGCTGCCTCGCGGCTGGTGTTTGCCGTTGCTCGTGACGGTGTGCTCCCGTACTCCACGTGGGTGGCCAAAGTTGTCAATGGCCAGCCACGCAATGCTGTCATCGTCGTGTGGGCGGTCTCGGCCATCATCACGTGTACCGTTCTGCCTTCGGCCGTGGCCTTCACCTCGCTCGTCTCCGCCGCTGGCGTGCCCTCGGCTGCTGCCTACGGACTCATTTCCCTGGCCCGCCTCGTTCTGACGCCCAAGACCTTCCCGAAGCCGGCTTGGAGTCTAGGCCGCTGGAGCAAGCCATTCCAATTCGTGTCCGTCTTTTGGAACGGCTGGGTCGTCGCCGTGCTCTACTCGCCGTACGAATTCCCCGTCACGGTCCAGACTCTCAACTATGCGCCTGTCATCATGGCCATTGTGACCATATTTGCCATCATTTCGTGGTGGTGGATCCCCGCATCCCATTGGCTGCCGAGCCAGAGGATCCAGCAGACATTGGAGGCACCGGACCTCTCAGGCTCGGAGCCAGAAGCAGCTGTGAAGGCTTCATAAACTGGAATACAGAGGCAGCGAACATTTAAATTTCTGTCTAATATAATATTACAATGATATAGAATGAATTATAGACTAATGAAGATCAAGAAAGAGACATGACAAATGTAAATAGAAAGCCAGATAACGTCTGAACGGAAACTGTGCCGCAGAGCAGGCGGCAGTCTATCATGTGGCTCTACCGAGATTTTCAGAAGCAATGCTACTTAAACTCGTTTCTAGATATAGCGCAAGTAACTCTATCCCGTTATCACCAGTCGCATATGCGGTACCTTCTCGCCCGACATCCTCTTCTCGGTCTGATTCTGCGTGGGACCATTTGGTTTCCTGACACTCATTGGCGTCGATATGTGCGACCACTACGACTGTTGTTAGCAATATCTCAAGGCGATACAGGAGCTAATGGGGAAGAGAAACCACCCACCATCCACGAAGCTAGTCCGCATGTGATTCTGATACGACCATCCAAAATAACCGACAAGAGCCATGAAGAGAATGGCTACGGAGGCACACGGTACCCACGTTTCTAGCAAACGTCAGTCAGAATCGAACATGTTAGAGAGGGGGGTCGTATGTCAACGCCCGGGGCTTACTGTTTGCATGCAAGATCATCATCGCCGTGTTTTGCGAGAGATAGACATCAGGCCAGTCTTTGATCAGTTTGTGCCAGTTCCATGTGGTGACGCGGCAGACGCCAGCCGAGTAAACGCCTATCAGCTGCATCAAGGTGCCACCAATGGCGGCAAAAACGCCGGTTATGCCAAACATCCACTGGCCGAGATAGTAGAGAGAGTTCCACAGAAACTGCCAGCAGAGAAGCTCTTCTCCTTTGTCCCATAGTACGCCACACAGCCTGATCGGATTCTGTGGCAATCTCCCGCTACCAGCCAGCCAACGCACATCGTACGGACGATAGAACCCGTTCTTATACAGCCAGCCGCCGGTGAAGAAGAAGCTTAGGTTGTAGACGTCGGACACAACTATTGGGCCGGCATATGCCCACAGCCAGAGCACGATTTCTGGAAATGTCAGTTAGACGGTAAGTGGCAGAATCGACAAAAGCAGGAAGGCAGACGTACGGCCAATCTGAGCGGAAAAGTATATTGTGAACGTGAACGAACGGCATGAAAGGCCGATAACAGGCGTATAGAATGCTGTCAGAAAGGCTAGAGTGAATGGGAGCCCGAGAAGCAGCATGGCAAAGAAAAGGAGAAGGGCCCAATCCCAAAACGACAGGGTCGTTCTCCGTTTCAGTTGATCCATGTCTTTGCAGAGAGTGCCACCCCTTCGCTCCGAGTAAGTTTCTAGGAGCGTTTTCAACCATTTCTTTTTGTTGTAGCCGCGATTCCAGAGCCAGGCCACTTTGTAGCACGAAGGATAGGCAAGGCCGTATTTCAGGCCTAGAATGCTGATGGTATCCGTGTCGTATGGGCCGTGCATTCCGACTACTGTCTCAAAGTTTCGGGGGTTGTTTCCAGCCAGCAGAAGGCCGGAGACTATAGCGATATGGGGAATTACCTATAGGTGTGTAAGCATGCAAGACGAAGAAAAAGCAGTGGGATTGTTCATACCATGTACCACTGGCCAAAAGCAAGGGTCAATCTGTCTGGAGTCAGCACTGGGTAGATTGGTGGATTGTGAGGGAACGAGCAAGAAGCATACGACGTGTTCTCATCTCCAGAGTTCACCCCACTCAGCACGAGAGTGAATAGAAACCCCCCTAGATAGAATCTAAAAATAGTCAAAAAGGATGTCGACAGAAGACGCTGTGAAGCAACGTACATTACCGGGGCTCCCACGATGGGGCCGAACGCGTTTTGAAATTGCAGCATCATATTCAGCTCCTTTTTAATGTCCTGGATCTTCCTGACGATAGTTGGTGTCCGCTGAATCGGCATATCGTGGTGGGCCCTTTCGTGACAGTCCTCTCTCGGCATGCAGCTCGCATAAGGCATCTCGTCCTTATGTCTAGCATACTGGCGTGGCGAGTGGCCTCTCGACTGTATGCCGTCATCATATAGACGAAGACTATAGAGATATTCTTCCATGTGCTTCCACGGAGAAACCGGAGATGACTCATTCGGTTTGTCTCCGTCCCCGGCGTCTTGAACAACGTGGCCGCCGCTGCCGTTCCCGATGTCGGTGTCCCACACGAGATCCAGGTTTCCAATCAGGATAACCATAATGCAGCGGCAGCGCATGTCCAAGGTCAGTCTTTGTTCAGAGATCTTGACGGTCAGGTAGTCCAGCACGTAGTTGTCGAGCATAGCTTCGTAAAGACCGCTGAGGATCATGGGGCTGGCAAAAGCAAAGCAGATGCAGAGCCAGATGATAGTATCGGCGACGACAAATACAGGGTCGATAATCAGCTCAAAAAGACCAGATAATTCTTGCAAACACCTCCTTCAGTCTGCAAGTGCGGCCATTCGAGCGGTCGCCGACGTGGAATGGACAGACAAAAGACGACAGCAGGGATCAGAACGGAAGAGAGAGACAGCAGCCAGGCTTCGCTATTGCTTACGCTGTTGCGAGCCCAACCGGGGCAGTACAAATTCAGCCAGGGGGATGTAACTTTGACCACGGGAGCGCCCTGATCGCTGCCGTCGTAGACGGCTCCACAGGGAAACTGACCGTAAATAGAAGAATTATAAAGCTGAGAGACCTGGATCAGAGGTGAGTTGCTAGAAATCTCAGGTTTGTCCGTGAATAAATCATAGTCTCCTTGGTGCAGTTTCCGATGAACATGGCGACGGCTAGGCGACAGCATTTTTTGAAGTTCTGCCCCCCAGTATTCACACCAGGTGTATTCAGATTGGTTTTTGAGTTTACGCCATTGAGGTACTGGCTGAAGTTAAGCAGACCATTCGGAGATACAGTGCCATCCTTGCATGACGGATTAAGCTGAGATGATGCGAGCATTGGCAGCAACAGAAGCAACAGCAGCTGCTGCTGCAGCCTTGTCGGCGGAAACATGGACGGCGGCATCTGTGTTGAGTTGGGAGCTGAGGTCTGGTAAGTTCGGCCACTATTTCTATCCAGGACTGTCTTATCCTTGCTTATTTGGAGCAATGGAGCAATGGCAGCAAAAAGTCGGCAGAGAGTAGTTCAAGTGAACATATCACTTTGAGGCCACGAAGCGAAAAGGCATGATAGCAAGAAAAACGGACAATACTGGAAAGGTAGACCCGCGTTATATAGTGTGGCCATTGCTGGAGGGAGACGTTGGGCCAGAAGAACAACCGTGCGTTAAGCTTTCAAGCTTCAGCCTCACAAATTCAAGGCCATCGTTGCAGCCCGAATGCGGCAGCGTGCCGCCTAGTACTTGCCGTATGTTTCGAATAAACAGGGGGGGTATCTCATTGGTGTGTTCGCCCGGTCAAAAATCACGTCTTGGCAGCAAGGTGATTGGACACCTCTGTGCCTGATGGTAAGGCAACGGACAGGAGGAGGCATCCCCTGCATCCGGAGAGAAAGTCCGGTTGGGTATGGGGGTTGTGCTGGCAAGTCTGCGTCTTGTTGAGGTCCTATTGATGCCTTGGCAGCACCAGTAGAGCTGTCAGCAAAGGCGTATATCTTCTGCAGCGGGTTTGGATTCCGCACCGCACGCATTTCTATCCTGTCTTGCTGGTCTCTCCTTCGACTGCCAACGATTCCGGTGACAACAGACAAGCCATGAAAATGGAAAGCTCTTATCTGGGCGGCTATGAGCGGTTAGACTGGCCAGTCGGCGAACAGGTTCTCTCGTTATCTCTTACTTTCAAGATAGGATTCAGGTTCGCAAACGACCGTGCGCAGGATCTAGCAGGGGGATGTCCGCGTCTATCGTGGCCACCATGAAAGCAAGCTGCATACGGAGTACAGAGCATGCATTCGGCTTTTGTTCTTCTCGGATTCCGTGCCGTTGCCTGAAGGCTGTGGCAGCTCGCGTAACCATCTGGGCAATAGCTGACTACTGAATGTCAGATCTCCAGGATCGTGTGGGTCAGCTAGGACTTATCACATGTCAGGTGGAGTTGCGGTACAAGACACGCCAGCCAGATTTGCGCGGCCTAAAAGTACACTTTAGTAGCCTCACGCGGGGAAGCAAGCCGGAGCCACAGCGGATTCACAGGCCGAGCGCTTCGCCTTTTATGCAGCCGACAAGCTTGTCAGCATCAACATCGCCAGCCACACACAACAGCAGCACCGGCGCCCATCCTTCCGCCTGCACAGGACAAGAAGGAGAATATTGTGCCAAAGTCTCCGGACGTCTCTGCCTTGTCCTCTGCCGCCCTGTTTTGCTTGGCCCCGTCGTCTTTCTTCCGCATTGTCACCCCTTCCTGTTGTCGCGTTCGTTCGATTGGTCAAGCCTCACAAACCTTCGCTCGACGACCGCGGAATCCGTCGCTGTCTCTACCGTCGCTCCTATCTCACCTCCCTCGCTCCCTCTTCACAGCCCCCGCCTGTTCGGAATGGACACTACTCTCGACGGCCTCCGGGTGAGACCAGACAATCAGGCATCCTCTCGCCAAGCGAAATGGTACCACGCTGACTCGTCTTTCCTTCTCTTCCATACAGGCCGCTGCCGAGCGCATTGCCCTCGACCCGCGTTACCACAATGTCCTTTCCATCCTCAAGGGCGCGCGCAACGGTGCCGTTTACGGCGCCAAGGTTCGCTTTCCACATGCACTCGTGTACGGTGGCTATGCTCCCTCTCTTTTTCCGCTTCGTTGTCGCTGTCGCCTGTCCGAGAAAAGCTAACGGCAGCCTTCTCTCAGCATGATTCTTCTCTTTCGTTCCGGGACGTACGTGTTACCCGATCCCCGTACAGCCCCCTGAACACTTGGCCCCAGCTGACGATCACCAGACTGCGCGAAAAGACCGGCCTCGTTCTTCGCGCCACTCGCACCCACGCCAGCAACCTAGCTCGCTTCGCCGTTGTCTACAAAACCACCTGTCTTTTGTTGAGACAGCTCCGGAACGGGAAAGAAGGTGGGTCGCTTAGCCTCTTTCGGCCCCGGGCGCATCATCTGACAATTCCCAGGCAAATACGACAGCTTCACGGCCGGTCTCCTCGGCGGTTATCTCATCTTCGGCAGCCGATCACAAGCTGGTAAGATCAGCTCCGTAAACATGCAGATCTGCATCTACGTCTTCGCCCGCGTGGTCCTGGCTCTGGCGCGCCTGTCTGTCAAGCCCGAAGTCGGCCTCCCTCTCGTGTCGCAGCCAGAACTGTCACAGCGCATCAGCTACTATGCATGGCCAGCCTTCGCGGCCGGCAGCTGGGCTATGGTGATGCACCTCTTCCGGTACCACGACGCCGAAATCCAGTCGAGCCTGCGCAACAGCATGAACTACATCTACGTCCAGAGCAACGACTGGGACAGCCTACGGACCCTGCTATGGCACAATACGTGAGGGCCTGCCCAACCTCTAGTCTGTACATACTTTTCCTTTTCTCGCCATTGTTACATTGTCCCTATTATCTCTTCCCGGCAGAGAGCGTCTAGACAGGACCGGTACTATCTATATTCTATTAGAATTTTGGGTATAATTACAAGCCCCTGTATAACCATTCTCGTTTTCACCTTCTCTTCACAGATGCCTCCACCCGTTCTGCCACATGATCTGCATCTCGTTGATCAGACACGCAACGCCTGCTTCGCTCCGCTGAGGCTGGCCATCGGGCGTCGCTGCCCGCCACTGCCGCAGTCGCTTCAGCACCGCCTGTGTTTCTATCAGGTACTGCACCTGGCCCAAGACTCGGTCCCATCGGTGCGCCCACATGCCCAGTACAGCTGCTCCGGCTCCGGGAAAGACGTCTCGCCGCACCTTGTTGTATACCGGCACGCTGTACGCAACACGCACGTTGGGGTTCAGCCACACCCCATGGTGGCTGTCGGTGGTGTCGGCACTCGATAGCGGGTTGTCTGCGTGAATCAAACAGCACTCGCTGCCCTCCAGGTGCAGCTCCGCCAAGCTATCGTCAATGCCACGAAACAGCAGGGGTCGAGCTTCGTCGCCCGTCTGACCCCTGGAACCGTAAAAAGGCCGCGCGTCGAAAGCGATCATGCCGTTCCAGCAGGACTGCACACGAACAGGCCGTCCGGCCCTGACGTTGGCCCTGGATGTGGATGACTCAAACCACGGCCAGTAGGTCGATACCGCCTTGTCGCCGTTCTCATCGCGCAGGGCAAACGTGTCGTAATATTGGGGGTAAGACATAAAGTCCACCGCACAAGCTGCAGCATAGTTGCCATCTTGGGTGTCAAGGAGCGTGAGCACGTCCGAGGTCTGACAAGTCAGCAAGAAAAGAGTGGAAAGAGTGGAAATGGAAGCCGGAAGGGAGGAGCCGCGCTCACATCGAATGCCACGTCGTTTATCCATAGGACGCGGTCGAATCGACGCCCCTCTGTTTCAGCTAGCCGCAGCAGAGGCTCCATAGCCTGGTTGCGTATCCGTGCCAGGTATGGAATCCGGCGCAGAGCAAAATGGTTCTCTCCTGTGTCCCAGATCCAGCCTGGCCGCTCGACTGCCGGCGATTCCGGATCAGGCCAGGCATACAGCTCCTTAAGCTGATCCCAGACCGTCGTTCCGAGGCTAATTGCGTGGCCGACACCCCGGGCGTCTAGCGCCGTCTGCAGGTGTGTCAGGGCCTCTTTGGTGTAGTCCTGGGAGCCGGATTCGACGGCAGAAACATAGACGTTCTCGGGTCCAAGATGGTCGACCAGGGCGATGACAGCATTGATCCAGACAGCTCGGAGTATCGGTTCCGTATTGCGGTGGACGGAGACAATAAACACAGATGTATTCCCCCGAGTGCCGGCCAGCGATACGGGCTCGACATTCTCTGAACCTGCTGCCCTTTGTGCCTCAACTCGCAGCGTCCGTCCCCTGCTTCGTAGTATACACCAGGCATCGATCAGAAAGATAAAAGTTGCTATGAACAGCAGCGGCCGCCTGTGAGGGCGTGCACGGCGGCGCACCAGTCGAGGCCGGAAGAAAAGGAGCATTGAGAACGCAGCTAGACAGGACGAGGTCGATTCGTCAAAGGGGGCGTAGAGAAGGGGAATTCGGTCAAGGTCACAACTGCGGACGGGAGCGTCGGAGAGGCGACATTTTCGGCGACGAGCTGCAAACTGACACGGAAATGAGAACGAAAGAAGGCAATCAAAAGGGAAGAAGGATGGAATGAAATGTACGAGGCACGGACATGTGTCCCTGGGAAACGTCGCAGCTGACGTAAAACGCTCGCTTAGGGGACCTCCACGATATTAGTTAATACATAGGCGGTTAGGCCTTCTATTTCGGGCTACTGGCGCTAGAGAACCCCGGATTTCCATTGCAGGACGCTGTTTGTCGAGGAATACGATAATACATAATGGCAGCTTTGACAATGCCTCAACTGCCGACTGGAAACTATTGTACATTGGCTGCATAGCCCACATCCCGTGTCCAGGCGTAGACCACCCTGACTGCCTCTCCACCTTACACCGCCTTAAACCGTTTGGTCGTCCACCAACCACCATTCTATCAAATAGCAGCCACGTTCCGTCATATTTTCAGTATTTTGCTTGTTTTTGTCCAAGATGGCAGAAGTGAAAGAAATGGGGTATAAAATACACACATGCACACACATGCACACACACCGGGATGCCATAAACAGAGCCCCGACTCTCCCCTTGGTTTCCATGCAGCCCATGGCTTTCGCCAGGCTGCAAGAACAACAATATTGTGATAAAAACAGATGAGATAACAGCAAAGGGGGGTTTGCCCTGTAGCCATCCACCCGCCGGGGAAAGGATAGTGTGTGGACTCATATACATGATGGAAATACACATGATCAGTGGTGAGGAAGAATAATGACGCCGTGATCCAAGGAACTTCTAAGCCAAACGAAAAAGATTCCTTGATTAACATGCATAAACAAAAGAAAATATGGCTACCCATTGTTCGACTGAACACCTCGGCTGATTAATACCGGTCTGTGGGCCGGAAGCCGCCCACGCGAGCTTGTTCGTATTGCACGCCCGTCATGGACTCGGGCGGACCGGACTGTGGGATGCCACTGCCCAATGAACGGAGCGGTGGCAGCTCGGGCCGTGGCGCCTGTTGGCCGCGAGAGAACGGGTCGTTCATGACGGATGACTGCTGTTGGCCTGGGCCGGGACCCATGACAGATCCGTTTCCTTGATGCATATTTGTGACGTCGGCGCGGAGTTGCTGGTTCTCTATCCGCAGAGCGTGTACTTCGTTCTTAAGGATAGAGACGTCGCTGGACAGAGCTGCAGAGTGTTGCTGGGCTGATCGAATGGTTTCCTGCAGCCGCTGATGCTCCGTGATAGCTGTGGTATGGGTTAGCACAGGGTCAGTGGCAATGGGTCGACAAGGTGACGCGTCTTACCCTTGGTTAAGATCTCCCACTTGGAGGCCTTTGATCCTCGCTCCTGGGGCATCAGGTCACGCAACTGCTCAAACAGCTCCTTCATCTCCGTCCGCCGCTTCCGCTCCGCCAGCTTGTGGCTGATACGCAGCTCTGGCGTCCTGCTGTAGGGCTGCGACCCGGAGAGAGGGCTATCGCCCTCGGCCTGGAGATCCTCGAGGCGTCTGTGCTGCAGGGCATGGTGGTGTGTTGTCGGGTATTCGTTGGACATACGCTGGTCATGGTAGTCCATGGCACCGGCAGTCCCTGTTGAGTCTGGCGAGGGCTCATCGAAGCGTCGTTGGCCGGACGGCAGGCGAGATTCGGACGTGAACTGGCTGCTGGCCAGCGAATCGGCAATGCTGCTACGCCGCGAGTCGTCCAGGGACTGGTTTGAAGTCGAGGGCATCCGTTGGATCTCCTCTTCGGGGAAAGCCCATGCCTGGCCCTTTGTAGGCTCGGCAGCGCGGGCGATCTGGCTGATGGCAGGTCCTGTGATAGCGGGAGCAGTCCGGACAATCTTGTTGTGGCCGTCGGGGTTGCGCTCGGCATTCGGTTGGTAGCCATTTGAGATGCGGTGTATGGAGAGGTTATCCAGGCCAGACCGCGGCTGTCGCTGCTGCAGAGTGTTGTGAACGGAAGTGGTGGAGTGGTTGTGGCTGGCGTAGGGCGAGTTGCCGCTCAGCCGCAGATCGCCAAAACCTTGGTTGATGCGGCTGTCGACGCTTTCACGGCGCGCCATAGGATCATAGTCGCCAGCACCCAAGGACATGCCGTTGGGGACAGCTTCGTAGGAGTGTGGACGGTCGGCCAGCCGCCGTAAATCGTTGGGACCAGACGTGGTCGGGGAGACCATAGAGGCAACACTCATGCTGCTTGTGGAGGGCGACGCGAGTGGCTGCGGAAGAAGGTTCGCAGCGCTTGTAGGCGAAGGTGTCTTGTCGGGTTGGGAAGAGGGAGAACGGAAGGCGTTGGACGATGAGACGGATGATGCTGATGGTGGGCCAGCAATACTTACGCCGGCACAAGATGCGGCAGACGTGTCTGTTGCAACGAAAAAACCACGAGTTAGCAAAAGTACAGTGCTCATGTGGCTTCCTATTGGCCGGAAGCCGAACGAGCAGAAGCGGCAAGGGCAACAAACGTTTACTAGAAGGATCAGCACTAGAATAGTAGGCCGAATCTCTGTTTTGGTCGGGAGAGTTAAGCACGCCAGCCAGGCCGGCAGGCAGCTTCTGAGCAATTTGTGCATCCATTGCTCGTCGAATCTCGGGCAAATGCAGAAACGGCTGAGCTGATAAGACGACCCGAGGCGGATGGATCGAGCGACCGGACGCGGAAGAAAGATTACAGCTGTTGGGCTAGGGCTGCTATAATAGACAGCAACTTCAGACTTCTGGTTGCGGGCTGTCGTTCGCTTATCGGCAAAGTTCACGTTTTGTGCAAGCTGGCCAAGATACGGTCGAGCTGCGAGGTCGATTGCAGTCGCGTCGGTCGCACGCGAGTTCGCTTAGAGAGCTAGAATTCGGCCACAACCAAGGCACACGGACTCGCACTCGCACTCGCACACGGTGTCTTCGACGGGCCGACTGTCGGCGGGCGCAAAGGGGGCTGAGAACGGCGACGTGGGCCGGGAAAGAGAGGCGAAGAGTTTGGCGATAATTGGGGATCAGTACTGGGGGCTCGGCCAATGGATTCAGCACTCTTTGTGGCGGGAAAAGCGGCTGGCGAGGTCGAGGCGAGGGAAGAGAGTGAACCCTGAGTGTTGTCGAGCGTGCAGAGAAGACGGGCGAGGTGCAATTGGATTGCGAGCTTGGACAAAAACAGAGAGAGTCGAGGAAACCAAAGGAGCGAAAGAGACCATCCAAAAGTAGGTGGCGACGAGGAGCAGAGGAAAGCCGATATTCCTTTAACAGAAAAAGGAAAGAGGGAAGAATCAGGGGAGGGGATACTCGTACAGCAGCGAGTCGAGGAGAGAGGAAGACGAGTGACGGAGGAGGAGGAGGTGGAAAAGACGGGAGAAAGAGGGAAGTGTAAAAAGTAGGGCTTTGTAGCGATATACTATGTACGACTACTAGCAACTACTGTGTATGGGAAGGAGAAAAACGCAGGGAGGGGGGGCTTAATCTGTCAAACCGGCCAGTCCCCGGGACGTAGCGCATGGCAAAAAGGGAAGGGCGTACAGGCAACTCTTCCGTGCAAGAGGTTTTAGCGTTTAGCACGAGGGGATCGCAGGGACCACCAAAATGTGTGTTAAGATACAGGGGGGGTTTAGGACCAGCACGGGCTAGGTTGAGGTTGCAAGTACAAGTACAGAGTACGACCGCAAGTGGAGGCGGAGGAACATGGGAGGAACATGGGAGAGGAGCATGGGAGAGGAGCATGGGAGAAACAAAGGGAAAAATGGCTTGTGTACGGAGTCAGATTAGATGCAGCGGGAAGAAGACATACAGTGCTGGGAGGGGACAGAAATGCGAATAAATTAAGATAAAATCGAGTAGTGAACGAGGGAAGGTGGAACAGCAGACCGGCGCTAGGGATGGAAGGGTAGCACGTTTTTCCAAGGCGAGGTGTGCAAGTCGAGCGAGTTGTCCAACCGTTTCCACGTGATGCGGCAGCCGGGGAGAAGGGGAGGGGTGTAGGGAAAATGCAGGATGCTGTGTACGATGTACATTATATAGTACTCCGTATGCAGACTGTCTCTTTTTGTCAGCGATCGCCGCGTGGCAACGGCACGGTCGTGGGTCTGGCTCAATCGCTCTATCGCGCTACCATCCAATCGCGCGGGCGGGCAGCCACAGGGCAACGTGCACAGGCACTATGTACCGGTACTTTGTGCCACAGGGCACACGAACGGAACCAGTGACATGCTCGCTGCGCCGCACGGATACGAGCAGCTGCGAGCACTCCGTACTAGGGATGTACAGCACTACGGGTGCTGTTCTTGCGCTATGCCTCGGCGCTACGGCGCTACCACGTAGCGCTAGGACACGCTATGGTGGGCTCTGTGCTCGTTGCATCGTGCTTGTAATCTACGTGTAGCTTTGGATAACGCAAAGCACGCTAGGCACCACCGCCGCCCAGCAGAACCACAAAAGCATTGTGGATAATAAGGCAGGACGCGGCAGAACGACAGAATGAATGGCCACTCCACCGAGAGGCGAGCTGACCTGAGCCCCCCCTGGTGATCGTCGGTTACATGCCAGGCTCGCCGGCCAAATCCAACTGGGAGGGGTTTGGGGGGTTAATCAAGTTGAGCGGTAACGATCCGAATGGAGGAGGACACGGCGAATGGGCCGATCAGTGTCAGGAGGGCCTGGTCGGGCTGGCGAGCTCGGTGAGCGCGCAGAGATAGCGAAGCAGGGGAAAACAAACAGAAAAAGAAAAGACGGACGGAAGAAGACGGACGGAAAGAAGAAGGAGAGGAGACTTGCCTGGGGAGCTAAACGGCAGTGAAGGAACGAGGCCCAGCAGAACAAAAGAGAAAAAAAAGAGAGAAAAAAAGAGAAAAAAAAAAGAAAAGCCTCTCCATCTTACGAGCCAAGATACGAGTACGAGATTCGACCGGCAGGTGGTCCGACGTTTCGTCTGCCGGAGAGCGGAGGACAAGCAAGATGGAAATGCCTTTCGGTCTAGCCAGATAGCAGGTACAAGCAAGAGCATAAGTACCATTATGCATGAGCACGGTACTCGTAAGATGCTTGTGCCAGTTCAGAGGTCGTGGCCAGAGAAAGGACGTTTCAGGAGAGCCACCATCCCATCTTTCGTCTGGCCGTCCGACACGGAGGAGAGAATCAAAAAGAGGCAGCAAGCCCGGCTCTAGCAGCGAGCCTCCCCACGGTAATTGCAGAGGAGCCCAGGCGCTTTGCCCTGCAGCTCGGCGCCTTGGCCGTGGGTCAGCGCCCATCCAGCTCCTCTCGCGTTCCAATCTCCCTCCTCGTGGCAGCGTTCTCCACTCCACCACTGCAGTATGTACAAAGTACAGACTTCTCCGTGCGAGAACTGTGTCATACGGAGTACTCGTACCTGCTCGAGCCCTTACATGCACAACTATGCACTCGAAAATGCACTCGAAACAGCACAGATATGCATGTCTGGTCAGGACCTGCACTGCTTTCTCGTAAGTCGTCAAAGCTACCCCGGCTCTCTCTCCGCCCGATCGGTCGGAGCCACACCTACGGAGTACGTCGTAGTGGCTCCGTCGCTTTCGTGTGAAGTCGGTCCTTGTGCAAGGCACACGCGTTCAGAAAAAGGCGCCAGGTCCCCAATATGTATGCAGGTTTCAATTTGCCACTCGTGGCGTAGCAAGACAGGCAAGACGCTGCTGCAGTAGTGCCACACGTGTCAGCACGCGATGTTGTCGTCCGAGACAAGTGAGGCCGGCCAGGCGT
Source organism: Grosmannia huntii (assembly GCA_019925595.1). Taxonomy (NCBI): domain Eukaryota; kingdom Fungi; phylum Ascomycota; class Sordariomycetes; order Ophiostomatales; family Ophiostomataceae; genus Grosmannia; species Grosmannia huntii. The sequence goes on from JADHKJ010000026.1 coordinate 185,893, forward strand.
GGATCTGTCACAGACAACTTGCCGGCACGTGCGACAGAATGCTCGCATCTACACTCACACACGGGGTGTCTGCCCTTCTCTCAGGACAGAGCCAGGTTGTGCGGTTTGCAGAACCCTTGAAGAAACCAGGCTCTAAGCAAGCTGGCTCTAAGCAGGCCCTAAAGCTGGCTCTAAGCAGGCTGCCAAACAAACATCCGTCGAAGAACGATGTTGATGGCCAGGCACGCGCCCAGACACGGGAGTGAGTGTTGGCAGCCTGAGTCAGCTACTCCTGTTGGCCCCCGAGGTGCCGCCGATCATGCCGTTGTGGTGAAGCACCTGTCTCCAACCTCCTCCTGAGACGGCCTAGTCCCAACCGGAACCAGCAGTCCATTGGACAGACACACTTTGAGACAGTATTCCTACGTTGCATGGTATGCCGTGCTCTCCCATTCCTTGCATCCTGACCAATCTCCCTTTTATCCGTTTACCTGCACGGGCCCAACAGCCTGCTTTTCTTTCCTTCTTCTCAGTTGCTTACTCGCGGCTTTGTGCCCATGCCTTTCTCTCTCCCTTCTCCCCGATTTGGGCAACCTATCAGGAATGTCCATATGACTGGAACGGCGGATCTACCGATCTACCGATCTGCCCTGAGAACCTCTTTGGCCGATTGTCGTCCGGTTGAATCCTGTCTGCCTTTCTATCCCATTCCGCTCTTTCCACAGATGTCCAAGCCGTTTCGAGACTACTCGTGGTACATAAGATACATGTCTCTGCAGGCCGTGAAGCGAGGCTAGACTGAACATGGGGCTATGTGCAATTTGTTGTGGGCATGGATGTCCCTTCTTCGTCCATGCAACTGCTCGTATGGGCACACCTGGTCACACCTACATAGTACGAGCCGCAGGCGTGCTAAAGAGAAACAGAAAAAGAAAAGCGAGCGAGTTGAAAGTAATTGCATATACTCCTGATAGCCGGTGAAAGCCGGCGATATGGAAAGAAACCAAATATATGTACACTAGAAATGGCACGATGCGTAGCCCGTGGCAATGACGAAAAGAAAAGAAGTTCGACAACGCCAACCAAGTGGCGCAACATGTCAAAAGCCATTTGGATAATCCTGGAACCTCGTGTCCCTCCTTCCTGCTCCCTGTTCTTTGCCAGTGCGCCTCGTCTATGTATATTGAAAGGTAACCTTGCACTGCGTCCTCTTGATGCCCCGACAAGAGAACTCTGAAACATAGTGAGCAGGTGAGTGCCTGCAAAATGACCATTGGACGACCAAAGGACAATCTCGAAAAAGTGAAAAGAGCAAGTGACGAACAAGGCAGTACAGACTGAAGACCGACATATGAACAATGACGCGGCGAAGAAAGAATGGAGGTATGACGCTGAAGTGCCACCAGACAGCACCACATCCCTCGTTTCGTATCTCACATCGCCTGCCTTCGCTTCCAGCGTCATCTTCTTTCCTCACTCCCCCAGTCGGCGAATTCCAGAATTACGGAGAACACAATCATCGGCCGACACAGAGTCTGCAGCCGTCGTCCCAGATGCAAGCCAAACCGGCTCCAGTCACGTGCTTCCCAGGCAGTCCGCGTGCATTGGATGCACCTATGGCAGGCCGCCTTGTTGACGATGCGGCCTGTCAGTCCTGTTTGCCACTCTGTCTCGTGGCTGCCATGATGATACCGCCGCCACAACGAGGGATCCGTCGGCTGCAGTGAAAGCACCTCGTCGATCCGCCAGTCGTCGTACAGGTCCACAAGCACTGTGAAGTCCTTGCCTGCTAGATCTGGAATGTCCCCGTCATGGCTCTGCTGCAGCAGTTGTCGCTGGGCTGCGGTGCATAGGTCAAGTCGGATGCCAACAGGTACAAGAATGTCGGCAACAACCACCTGGAGGTGATTGAGATACGACGAAGAATCCATCACTGTCCATGCTCCTGCTGCTGCTGGTGATGACGATGCTGTCCCGTCCTCGGCCTCGTCCTCGTCCTCAAGGTCGACACCCGCTATCCAGGCCAGCGTGTCTGCATGCTGCTTGTCGATCCATCCCACATCTAGGGCCACAGTAGGTAGCGGCAGGAACAGAGTTCGCAACTGGTAAGTCCATTTTCCGTATGGGAGAGATTTCAGGATCGGATGTATCCCAATACCGGCGCTGATAGAAGACCGAATAGTGCTATATCTCGTGCTTTTCCCTGCCATTGCGGCCTTCGATCCTAGCCAGGGGAAGTACACCACATCCAGTGTGGCCACCAGTCGAGCCTCTGACGATATTCCGGTTCTTTGGGGTGCCCACCCTCTGCGCGCATAAGACTCTACAATATGTTGGGCCTCAAAGCAGGAATAGAAGAGGTCAGGTCGCCACGGATCCTTGACGTGAGGACGGTAATGTTCTTCGACGTCCGGGTCATAGGATTGCAAGAGATCGGAATGCACCAGCACACGCGACGGCAAGGCCAAGACCCAGATCATGCGGCGGATTTCAAAAGGGAGATTCGAGAAACGGGGAAACGCAGTAGGAGTGGCCGGGCAGTCGGATGGTAGCGGTGGGGGCAGGCCTGACTCTGTTGGCAAGCTCTGGCCGAACACTTCCAACAGTGTTTCCGTGATGGCCTGTTTCAGGGGCTCGACAGTATTGTTTGTGACGAAGTCGCGGAGTACCCGCTTCGGGGACATCATTAGCGAGTGGTAGGGCTTCCTCTTCAGATTATCTGGGCCAGTTCCAGCAGGAACTTCTTGTCGGTGACATATCGGCTCAACACATGCGGAACAGCGAGTGCGGTCTGGACCACTGCTATAAATAGACTGGCGTAGCTGTCGCAGGAAGCATATGCAGTCCGACGGCTCATCGTCATCGTTGCGATATGGCCGGTCGACGTTACGAGGCCGTGGCGCTTGGTAGCCACTGGCCATAGCATTGTGCTTTGCGTTCTCTCCAACCTTGGGGTCACAGTACAGCTCGCCAGGGGTACCACAAGCCCGACGAAAGATAAACGAAGGATGGAGGGGTGTCATGACGACAAACAAACGGACAAAGTGTTCTCCATTAGTCTCGCCGAGGTGTCGGGCTCAAACCAATAGGAAAATAGAAATAAAGGGATGAAGACAGCAACGGACGAGATGGGGAGTATAACGATAAGTAGTAGGTTTATGCAAGAGGCCCATATACCGAGAAGGTTCCGTCCTGTTGTTTTAGTTGTTTTATGGATGGGAGCTGGAAAACAAAAGAAACTCAAATCATCCGGTCTCGGGCACGAAGACTCTATATGATGTAGCTGTCACGCCCTATTTGGAAGCAAGGAAGTTGGTCATGCCCCCGTCATAAGGTCTACTGATAGTTATGTTGTAAGGCGTTGGCTTCACGGGGCGCACTCTCCCGAAGGCACACCTGACAAAGGTAGCACAAAGGGGGATGAAAACAAAAGGGGCGCTAACATGCGCCAAAAAGCAAGGAAGAAAGAGTACGGATGTTGGGATACCTCGTACACATGGCCTACTAGTGGGCGGAATGCCACATCTACAATGGCGTCTTGGTGCGAAACAGTCCGAATTGGGAAAAGCACGAGGAAAGTATCACGCATCCATCGGCTCAGAGATATATGACTGGTCCAGATGAAAATACCACAGGCAACCAACAGCCACACCTTACAAAATAGCGGTACATGTGACACGCTCTCTAATTTCTTGGTTGCCATCCGTAGCATCGGGACTGGATATGCGGCAAGCAAGGAAAGCATCACCAGACGCCTCCACGCAATGCCTTTTCGTGAGGCGTCTTATCCAGATGCTGTGGACTGTTTCATGCTTACCCTCCCGAAAGTCAGCCCAGCAGCTTCTGTCCTACCAAGTCAACCGGGCTCGTCTGAAAAATATCGGAATGTTTGACGTGTGAGGTGAGATACATCTGCGCGGGTCCGCGGATCGTTCTGTAAGGAATGTATGATGGGAGACGGAGAGTTACCGCCTGTTCGGATGCACGAGGCTGAGCTGGAAAACGGAGTATGTACTTTCGGCAGTCGAAATCATGTGCGACCGACACGCTGGGTTGAATGATTACCTAATACAAACAGACGCTAGCCCTTTGGGGTCTAACCCCTCCGAAGGCTTGTTATCGATTGAGTGTAAAGAAATTTTGTGACGTTCAAATTTTGTAGCCTCTTTTTCCTTGACTACCAACCATACGATCTCCGTTCCAACGTTGCGTCCTTTCAGCCACCCACTCGCCCGTCGCTCTTCTTCAGAGTAGTCAGGATATTTAAAGGGCTTCGCTTCTTTTCCATTGACCTATTTCACAATGTGAGTCGCCCCGAGACCGTGCGTTTGCGAGGACTGTTTTGGGGACTAATTGGACCAGGTTTCCCATTCGCCGTGCAGTCCTGCGGTCCGCCACATCCGCCGCTGTCGCATCCCGGGCTTCCATTGCCGCCGGCTCCAACGCAGCCCCGCGTGTCAGCTATCTTGCTAGCCAGGCGTTCCAGCGCCCTGTCGGTATCAACCTTGCTGCCGTGGCCGCCGCACGTGTCGCCCGCTACTTTTCGCAGACGGCCCGCACACTGAATGATGAGGAGTCGGACTTGAAGGCCACCGAGCCTGCCGAGACTGCTGAGACTGCCGAAGCTCCGTCTACGCTGGATCAGGGAGAGACCGCATACGGTATCTACATCCGCAACGTCGTGTTCGATGCCAGCGAGCAGCACCTCAAAGAGGCTTTTGAGCACTACGGCCCCGTGTCCAAGGCTGTGATTGCTCGCGATGCTAGAGGACTGAGCCGAGGGTGAGTGTTGCTGCGGGTGTTTCCTGCGAACCTGCTGCTAGACGCAACCGTATGTGCCGTACTGACCCTGTTTCTGCCAGCTTTGCGTTTGTCTGGTTCGACACGGCCGAGGCCATGGCCAAGGCTCTGAAGGAGGCCGACGGCTCCTTCTGGCACGGCCGCCGCATTGTGGTGCAGGAGCGCACCGCCCGCCGCGAGTCCGGAATCCCATCGGCTACCACGTCCACTCGCTCGCCGACCACGAGCCTCTACGTTGGCAACCTGCCGTACGAGACTACCGACGCTGACCTCAACCAGCTGTTCCTCGGCCTCGAGGGCGTCAAGTCGGTGCGTGTCGCAGTGGACCGGTCGACGGGCTGGCCGCGTGGCTTCGCCCATGCCGACTTCGAGACGGTGGACCAGGCCACCACGGCTTTTGAGCACCTGGCTGGCCGTTCTGTCGGGACCCGCCAGATTCGCATCGATTACGCAAACCCGTCCCGTGATCAGAGACGGCCGCGGTCGTCTGACTCGAACCCGCCTTCTGAGTCGACTCTGCGGCGGTAAAGGGAGATCAGCGGCTGGAGTCGTGCCGGCTAGCTCAAAGAGTTTTGCAATAATATGATGTCCAGGATTTCTCAACACACTTGTTTGTGTGTGCGATGAACTCCTCGCAGTATGATCTTGGGCTGCAGGTTATGGAACAACTATGAAAAGTCAAAAGTGCGACATCTTGATGTAACGTATTCAGTGTACATTACGGAAAACGAAATATCTCTCTTCTTTGAATTCTGCCCATGCTCCCGATTGATGGTACGTGAAAATAAGTGTTTCGATAAGTAGGTTGTGTAAAGTTACAGACGAGAACGCTTTCTACTTGGTCTACGGTTTTCGAGGTGTCCGACACCACTATATGTCCCTGTGTAAGAGGCTTGCCCCTCTGCTTGCTTTCTTTTTTCTAGCCCGCTGCTTGGAAAAGCAGTCTCCATCAAATAAAACACCCGTTACTCCTTGAAGCCAGGTCGCTGGGCCGTCTGTTACGCAATAGATGTGCCAGCCTGGGTGGCCTTCCGGGTGACCGTAAGGCGCTGTTGAGTCAGGTCAGCAAATCATGTTCACGAGAGTCGCAACAGGGCTGCTGATCGTATACGTACCACAAGATTGCGAAGAAGTACGGCGATGGTCACCTTGCCGACGGACGGCACGTAGATCGACGCCTTCTCCTTGACCGCCGGGCCGTCGAAGTTGCGGTACGATGAAAAGTTGATGCACACCACGCCTTCGCGCAGCAGCTCCGTCGGGACCTTGAACAACTCCGAGGGCACGCCCGAGATCACCACATCGGACAGCGGCAGGCAGTGCTCCAGCTTGAAGTCGGCTGGCTTGTCAAGCACCTGGTGGCGCGGCTGGCGGATGCCTTGACCGCGCGTGAAGACCTGGATGCCAGTGAGGTCGACCGAGTAGACCGTCGCACCGTCGTTGGCGAGGAGGGCAGCCAGCGGCCTGCCATTGACCTCGGAGCGGTTGATGACGGTAATGGTCTTGCCATACAGACGGTTACCGTAGGGGATGACCGTGTTGTACACGTGCAAGTGCTCCAGAATCTTGACCACGGCCAGCGGCGTGCAAGGCAGGATGGACTTGAGCTGGTTGGTGGGGGGGTCGAGGAAGCGCACGTTGTGGTACATGTTGTAGAGGTAGCGATGGCAAAGGCCCTCCACATCTTTGGTTAGGGAAACGGTCTCTTGGATGTAGCGATCGTGGGTCGGGTTGCCGGGAAAAATCGGGTAGTAAACGATGATGCCGTCAATCGAGTCGTCGGCATTGGCGCGGCTGATCTCTTCCTCCAGCTCCTGGTTGTCGACGTGGTACAGCTGGAAGGCGAAGCCACTTGGGAACTGTCAGTCAAGAGCTATAGAGCAGGCTGACTACGGCGAGACGCACTTTTCTTGGCAGGTCTTCTGCGACCACTCTGCATACTTGACAGCAGCAGGGTCGTTGTTGGCCAGGAAGGCAGCCAGACACAGCTGGCGGTCGGTACCCTGGGCCTTCTGCACTTCCTGCAGTAGGCTGTGCACCTCGGCGAGGAGGTTCTTGGCTATAGAATCGGCCAGGATGACCTTGCAGGTCTTTGGGATAGTGGCAGAAGCCATTGTTGAGCTAGGGGCCAAACGTCAGTCGCCAAGGAAAGAAGCACAATTAAGTGAAGGTCTAGAAGCCGCCGTACCTTTTTTGGCTGTTGACTTGAGGTTAGGAGATGATTCAGCAAATGGTGGTGGCTGAAAGGTACAGAAAATCCGAGTTTTCAGGATGTTCTGAACTCATCCGACCCTAGCAGCCTTTCTTTTACACGACGAGACAACATCTCAGAAAGAAGAAAACGAAGCCAAGAAAGGGTCCCAGAAAAATTAGACCCGACCGGGAAAAAAAACGTACAAGTAATTGAAAATTTAGCAGAGACAATAGAACGGCTCTGAAAGCCTTCGCGTAAATACGGCTAGAACGTCCCGACTGCGGAGACTTTTGGTCACTGAAGTAGAATTTTGCCCCTCCGCTTCTATACGGGCCCCTCCCCCGCCGTAGTTGGGGGCTTATCGATAACAGAAAGTATCTGTCCAGCGGGCTTGCTAGGCAATATACCGGGCGTCATAATGAGACAACGCGAGAAAAATTATGCACCTATACCGAGGCTCTGTTGCATTTTCGTAAAGGCATTTTGACCGGGAGGGCCATCTACAGAAGGCTACATAGACGCCTAACAACAGGCAGCCATGGCCGACTTCACCGCACTAGCCACTCGGTACGTGCTGGCTGATGACGAGAGCGAGCAAAGGCAGCTGGCTGGCGAGGCTGCAGAGGGTGCGTCCACAACGATCTTCCCTAGACATCCTTGTTGCTGATAGGACAGGCATAAAAAAGGCACCACGCAAGAGCGCCGCTATTCTCAACTGGGCACAATCTATCAACCCATGGATGCCAGGTAGTAGCGCAAGTGGTGACCATGAAGCTGACGGTGACGTTATCGCGCGGGCAAAGGGTGTGTTGGTCCTCTTGACAGAATTGATGGACGTGAACTGTATGTGCTAATCGCAACTATGAAAACAGCATTGGGATTTCTGGCGGCCACTCTAGAAGTGTCAGACAGCGATGTCTTGCGGGTTGAGCAGGGTGAGTTTACTGAGTGGCGCTGCCGTTGACCCCAGATACGAGTCTCTCTGACCGCAGGTTGTTTAGTGGAACACCTTATTGCTTTCTTTGGAGCCATGTTTGCGATTGACCACAAGGCTGGCATCCTCGCTGCCGCCACCGCCTTGCGTTGCCTCTGCTCTATGAAACACTTTCGGCCTTCCATGGCCTCATCTGTTCTGGGTCACGTGGTCAAACTGGGTGACGACTTTCGGCTGCAGGCTGCTCCCACACGCCTGGCGATCTACGACCTGGTGACTCGCCTGATCAGCGACAAGCCGGTCCTCGAAGAATTGCAGCAAGTCTATGGTGCCTCGTGTGGATTCTTGGTCGATCTGCTGCAGCTATGCCGCAACGAGCGTGATCCGGACAACCTCCTGCGGTGGTTTGCGATACTGAAACTGGTCATGGAGAGCTACGATCCGATGTCTACCGCCGTGGCAGAAGAGGTCTTCAAGGCGGTCTCAGACTACTTTCCTATTTCTATGAGGTCGGCTGCTACGCCTGCTGGCACTACCGTCGAGGATCTCAAGACTGCTCTGCGGGCGTGTTTCGCAGCCAGCTCCCCCGTTGCAGGCTCTGTTTTCGACTTTATTCTCAAGAAAGTCGACCAGGGCGATGCCCTCACTGTGTCTGTCAAGGGAGATATTCTCAGAACTATTTATACCTGCGTGGAGGCCTTTGCTCGTCCAGCGCAGAACCTGGCCCCGCATGCCAGTCGCATCTGGAACTCGCTAAAGTTCGAGGTTCGTCATGGCGAAGTGCCAGAAACAATAGACTGGACGCTCCGTGTGATCCAGGCCATCTCGACAAGGCTCAATGGAACGCCCCCAGACCCTCTTGATGACGTCTTTGCCAAGGACTTTGTGGATCTCGTTTTGGCCGACTGCATCAACGACCTGTCCAATCCGACTTACACAAAGCAAGCAGGCCAGCTTCTTACTAGCACCCTAAGAGGCGGTCGGCGGTCATTTAACCTCTCGATCACGCCTGTCCTCACAGCCGTGAAGCAAAATTTGCTCCGGGCCAAGACAGCGCCTCATCTCCGTGACCTTCTGGCATTCTTGGGTGACGTCTTACGTACACGCCAAGGCCTCGTGGACGACGAAAAGAAATCAGACAGCGTTTCAGAGAGAGCGAGCCTGGAAGAATTTCACAACCACGATGCCGCTATCTTGGGGCTACTGGACGGTGTTTATCTGAGCTTATGGAACGGCCCCAAACAGGATGTTGATTCCGCTCGTCAGACTGACAAGCAGAGTCAGGACCCTATTGTTCTGGCCCAGATTATGAATGGACTTGCCGAGCTAGTTAGCCAGCGGGGACCATCAGTCGAAAACGCAGCCGGACCGTTGCTCTGCAGTCCAGATCAGTGCATGGAAGTCTTCACAGTGCTTGCCTCTCGAGCCCAATATTCATTCTCTTGGAGCACCACACCAGCACCGGATAACTTCCAGGGGCTGGCCCATGAGGCAATGCTGGCCTTGAAGACTGCCACTCTAGTCTATCCCGAAGGGTTTGCATACCTCGTCGGCAGGATTGTCTCTTCGATCAAGGAAGCGCCTCTGAAGACTCTGCCGCTGGAGGATCTTGAAGGACTGAAGGACACATTATCTCGACTTTCTTTCATAGGCTGTTCAACCATACCGACAATCGCCCTACATGGTAACCGACTGTGTCACTTCTTGACAATAACACATGCGCTTCACTCTACTCTGGAAGGGCTCTTGGATGAGAGAGCCCCATTTACGCTGGTCAATGCAGTCCTGTATGGCGTTTATGGCTCGATACTCAACATAAAGGATGCTTTTGCGCAAAAGGGAGTGCCCTCACAGAAAGAGAAATCCGTGGTGTCCAGCGCGAACGGATCAGACACCCCCCAGTCACTCGGCTCTGTCTTCCTTGCGTATCTGAAAGAGGCAACGTCTATGATTCGGCAGCTATACCTGCGGGCTACCGCATTTGTGGCAGGTGGCATTGAACTCAGCACAGACTTTGACCCCTCAACAGGTCTGGATGATCAAGATCTATACTTGCACCAGCTGTCGGGGATGGCGACCTTTGTCATCCGCGATCTGGACATCGAGGAACAAATCGAGGAAATGCTCCATGAGGCGCCGTTCAGTTTATTCCACCCTGATCCTGTAAAGACGACTGTTTTTCATAGTCACCAAGGCGGCCGGGCAGACGTTCTGTCTCTGGGCATATTCCGGGGCCTGCGACCTCTATGTGTGGCGCATCTAGTACGTTTTGGACTCGTTGTGTAAAACTGGCGTTGTCTCTGCTAACAACATATCCAGGCCGATATCCCTATGTCTCCTCTCCAAAGCCTGCTGGATGATCTCGAAATTCTAGACAGTCTGCCACAGCGTACGCTGATGGTGCGCAACGGAATATCAGCCATCTTGTCCAACAAGTATTCTGCCAGCGCCAATTCGCAACCGGGAAACCTGGCGGAGTGGCAGAATCTCATTGGGACAGTGAAGGCCAGGCTGGCCCCCATCGACAGCGCAGGCCCTGGTCTGACGCCCAACCAATTCGGACGCCTGGTAGCCATTGCTGCCGGCGCCTTTCCCCGATTAGACAAGGATGCCAAAGAACTGGCAACCTTACTCGCCTTCACCCCTGCAAAATACGCATCGACTCGCATTGGTGTGCAGATGGCTCGCTCTCTGGGCTCGCTTTCTTCTGCCAACGCCGACTTGTCACCCGAAAATCATTCCATTATCAAGTCCATATACAGGCAATGGGTGTATGGTCAGACAGGCAAAAAGCTGCTGCCCCTCGCATTTCCAAAGCGACAGTCGTCAGAGCCTGCTTCTCCCGTCGGCCCAGATGCACTTTCCGAGAGCGCATCTTCAGTCAACGCCATTGCCATCATCTCTCTTGTGCGCCACATGCCCTTCTCTGTGTATGAGGACGATGTGGAAGAGTCGCTCGTGCGCATCCTTGTTGCAGCTGTGACGACACTACCGAGCTGGGCCGATGTTAGCACGGCTCTGCGGGTGCTGCATGTCATACTAGAGAACCGGCCAAAGACACTGCAGGGCCACCTGAAGACACTGGTTGATGCGTCAATCGATGTCTTTGGAGCTGCTCCGAAGCCAGCTGGAAAAGCATCGCAGGCCCGCCGTGGTAACCCTCCTCCTGGCTGCCGCAAGCAAGCTCTCAGACTGGTGGCACACTTGCCCAGCCAATTCGAAGAGGGTCTCCTCCTAGCATATGGCCCCCAACTTTCAAGGGCTCTATCTACGGCATGTGGTGATAGAGTGCGCGAGATCCGTGAAGCAGCACAGCTGGCGCGCGAAAGCTGGACCAAGGTACCGTTTTGAGTAGGTGTACGTTATTTGGACTGGTTCAGCGTATCTCGACCTGGGGTGATGCAGGAGTTTGGGTGAGATGCTTGCAAACATGTTGCTTTGAAAATCGGTATAGATGGCGCAATTGATTCATTATAGATGACAAACCCGTGTTGTTGTTTCTGTCAAAATGATGGAAGGAACGGATGCATTCGATAACGCATTTACTTGTTTCGTCATTTGTCCCTTTTTTCTAAACATTCCCAGCATAGCGACCATGATACACCATGCGATTTATATATACAAGGAGTAAACCCGCACTAGAACGATGATTATGCATGGCTGTTAGCCAACAGTCCTATGCCTTCCGTCGCTTGCTAGCCTTCTTCTGGCTGCTATTACTGCTATTGCCTGTCGCAACTACGGTTTCATCATCAACATCCACTGCGGTTGTCTTGCTTGCGGCAGCCAACAGTTTCAGTGTCTCGTCATCATACGCGACACCGGCATCAGCTTGCGGTGCAGAAGCCCGCTTCGAGTCCACGCGGCCGATTGCAGCTACCTGGGAGGCGAGCATGACCTGAAAAGGCGACGCTACAAAGCGGCCAGCACCATCGAACCACTCAGAGAAGGCGCGGGAAAAGTGCGTGGTCTGGGGCTCTGCGCCCTTGGAGGCAGTCCGGGTGATGGCCGTGACGTTGTAAACGGGCGTGTATTTGTCGACGGCGGTGGAAATGGAGACCTGATAGGTGAGCAAGGGCTGCAGACGGGGAGGCAGAGACCATACGGTGGCCAGTTCGGGAAACCTACTGTCTCGTTGTTGGCAGGGGACCTGCCCACGTATACAGTCGACTTCTCGACATATTTTACCCAAAGGCCCAAGGCAGCATTGAGTACCATGTACACCAGTACAGCTGCAGCCGAGTAGTATTTCGTGACCTCAAACCCAAGCTTCCGATCCCAATAGAAGCAGGCACCAGCAACAGCAAAGGCGCTGTATCCTAGGGCGAGGCGAACATCGGTCAAGCGGTGCGACTGTACGAAGCCGAGCGAGTTCATATAGTTGGGGATAGCATCGTCGGAGGTGTTTTTAAGGTCTGTAAGCAGCCGTTAGCGATATTTACTCGCACCGGGGGTCACTGGTAGGCCCACCTGCTAGGTTATAAACAGAGATCTTTTCCTGCGCCATGGTGGCTGTCTGAAAGCTGTCAAGGTTGTTGTCGATGTAGTTTGGGTGGGCTGGAGCTTTCCGTGGAAATGTGGCTACTTCTGTCCGCAACGTGTTAGGGCAGCTGCGGCTCGGCGTCCAATCAGCCACAACAAGCCACATCTGGCCAGAAGACAGGCAATTTAATACTCAACATCCTCGACGCAGTCTGGAGTTTTGCAGTTTTGAGTTTCGCTCTTTGCACTTCCCCTACTCTTCTTACCACCCTCTCCATCATGGCGCAGGTGCCGGTACAGTCGATCCCTCGGGATCCGCAGCTGCTGTACGTTTGTCGTTTCGTTGTCTTTATTGCGTCTTTCGCTGATTAGATGGCCCTTTCCAGATACTGGATTCTCTTCCCCATCACGGTGGTCATGATCTTGACAGGTGTCCTCCGTCACTACGCTGGCGTCCTGATGGCTACCGCGCCCAAGAAACTGGAGCGCAAGGCAATTCGCGAGCAGAGGTCACTTTTGCACGGCATCCACGTCCGTTCCAACCACCATGTCCTCTCGCGCCGTTCTTTTGGCGTGCGCCGAGACGCTCTATCGGCTGCGTACGAGTCCGGGGCCTACCTCAAAGCGCCCGAGAACCGTGGCCAGGCGCCGCCAAACCCCATGACCGACCCGAACGCCATGGACGGCATGATGGGCATGATGAAGGGCAACATGGCCATGATTATTCCCAACACGCTCATTATGAGTTGGATCAATGCGTTCTTTAGCGGCTACGTAATCAGTTGCGTCTCCCAAGTCTGAACTCAATCTGATTCCCTCTATGGCTGGCTAACAATGTCGTTTTAGTGAAACTACCCTTCCCATTGACCATCAAGTTCAAGAGCATGCTTCAGGCTGGTGTCGCCACCAAGGACATGGATCCCCGGTGGATGTCTAGCATCAGCTGGTACTTTCTGTGCATTTTTGGCCTGCAGTCTGTTTTCAACTTCCTCCTTGGAAACGACAACGGTGAGTCTTCCCTCTTTGCTATCCGTGGTCTCTTCGTTGCTGACAGGCCCAGCTGCCAACCAAATGGCTCAGCAGATGGGTCAGATGGGTCCTCAAGCGCCCCAAATGTTCGGACCTGGCGCGGACCCGGACAAGCAGTTTCTTGCTGAAGTTGAAAACATTGCCGTCGTCGACCATTACTCCGTTCTTGACAATGTTGAGCAGCGGCTTCTCAGCAACGCTGCAAAGGTGTGATCTGATCTTAGGACATCCAACCGCCCACCGCCCAAATCCGCCAAAGGATAGGATAGATAGAACAGGCTAGAGGTGGCGAGGAAGCGTAGAGGATTCGCAGTCAAATGCTCTTGCTCGAACCAAGCATTGTTCGGTTGCTATTGGCATTCCCATCTTGCTCACTCGTCCCACCAGATGCACACACCAAGCCCAGGGTCTTTCATACTCCCCTGGATCCTGTATGGCGGGTTGCGGTGTTCCTCTGGTTCCTCGCCTCGCTCTATTGGCTTTGTCGGTGTCTGGTCGTGCCACTCTTCATCGATGACGCGGAACCGCACCATCTCATGCATGTCGTAAAACATTCTTTGTCCCTCAATGTTCCATACCCATAGCTGTTGATTCATGTCACTACGTCATCTGTCAGTCCACCTCGGCTGCGCCAGGACCCGCCTTGATATGTGCCTTACTATTCTGCCTCATCTGGCAACTCATCGTACGGGATGAGAATATCGTCGAAAAAGTCTGTCCTCACTGCGAATTGTCAGATTACGGCGAGAGGACAACAAATAGAATGCCAACCAACTTACAGTGTATGCCATTGGGACTGCAGCTACTAATACGGGCGAACATAACTTCACCCTTGAAGGGGCGGAAAACCACGATGCGGAATTCAACTTACCAGGGTTAGCAGAGCTCACAGAATATCAAAATTGAGGCTGGGCTTACCATTGACGTTTACAAAGCCATCACCGTGACCTATCAGACCTTCGGAAGTCCACAGAAGATCGTAAAGGCAGATACAGAGGCCAATTTTCTGAATGATCTGTAAAAAATGGGGTTTAGCAAGGATACGAACGGAGCTCAAGATGGCACGAAAATATTACCTTGTTTGCATACTTGGTGTTGATATTGTCTTCAATAGCCTGGATGCTCTTCTTGGAGAAGTCGTTGGGTTCGATCCTTACAAGATCTGCGATCTTGGTCTATTTTTATTAGGACCTCTTCACTCTGACCGACCATTCCTCGTACTCACAAGGATAAACATGGTATTGGGGGTCACCTGCAAATGTAATGTATAGCAAATAGCCTTACGCAATACCAGAGAGGGCGAATGGAAAGCTCGATCTTGCGTCTTGAAAAAAATACCCGACTTGACTTTATTCTGCCGGTCAACCATATGACCAAAGTGACCGCTTTCCCACCTTTGATTAGTCACGACCGGTGTCCCAACGATAATTTCCCACGGATTGTACATGAAATCCAGAAAACCTCAGATTTGGTCCGCTCCGCCTTTCTCTTGTTGCGAAACGCAAGCTGCCACAACGCCCCTGCTTTTTGTTCACTGCATCCTCCCACCCCTCCTCGGATAATAAGAACATTCTCCTTTTACTGTACATTTCCCCTCTCACGGCGCCGATCAACAGTGCTTTCTGTCTCGCAGTTCGTTTTCCCTTTTGCTGGGTTTCCGGTGTTGCTGTTCGCCCCATTTCGTCTTTCGCTGTCGACTGCCTTGAGTTTTGAAGTTTTCTTGGCTTGTGCCTGCCTTACCCTAAGCATTTTCCCTTTTCCTGCTGTTTCTTTGCTGTTCCCCAAATATCCAGACACTGTTTACCGTGTCTCTGGCTCCTCTTCTTGCCATAAAGAGCGTTTAAGGCCTTTTCGAGCTTGTTGGAGAAGTCAAAAACGCGTTTTTCTTCCTTTTCCCCCCTCGCAGACATCGGCAGACTCGATCGGTACACCACTTGTCTTCGGCTAGCCACATCTGATCCCGTTTCTTCACCGTTGTTTTCCTGCACCAGGATCCGCACCACGTCAAATGGCTACCTACGGTTACGGCCCACCGCCACCTCCTCCACCTCCGTCTCAGCCGTCTGGCGGGTACGGCCAGTACCAGCCTTCGTATCAACACGGTCCTCAGCACAACCGTGGTGGTCGTGGTGGGGCGCACCATTCCAGTGGTCGCAGCAGTGAATACCCAAACGCCTCTGGATATGCTTACAACACCTCTCAGACAACACAGGCATATGGCCAGCAAAGCCACTACAGTACTGCCCCGCCCCAGCATGGTTCCTACCCGCCTCACCAGCCGCAATGGGCACCCGATCCAGCAGTGCAAGGCCATTCGCAACCGCACCAACCGTCACACAGCCCTCTTCCCCCGCAGAACTACCATGCGAACTATGCGCCGCAGATGTATCAGCAGCATCAACAGAGCCTGGCCCCTGTTCACCACCAAGCGCCCCCAGGCCCTTCCTACAGCCAGCAGCCCTCGTATGCACCGCCTTCTGCTAGCTCTCAACAGCCATACGGACAGTCGCAATATACACATCCTTCCCAATCTCCCAACGGCCACCCGCCCCAGCAGTGGGGGCCGCCCTCTCATGGCCAACAGAGCGTTGGACATGGCGGGCACTACAGTGGTGGCAGCAGAGGCAGAGGAGGCGGACATCATCACGAACGCGGTGGCAAGGCACAGATGATGGGCCCGCCCATCCGCATCGGCTTTGAAAGCGGTAGTGGTCTGCAAGGCCCAAGCCATGCAGCTCCAGTGAGCAGTAGCTACCAGCAGCAGCCACCGCCGTACAGGCACGCTCAAAGCAGCCCAGTCCCTTCCCATAGGCCGAGCGGCTATGCACCCGGGCCATATCAAGCATATCCACCCGCCGGACCAGCTCCCACAGCTGGCGTGCCGAACTATGATCCGTATTTCAATCAGAACGGTCGACAATATGGGCGAGGTGGGTATCAAAGCACGTCGTACCGAGGCGGCCGCCCCAACTTCGGTGGCGACAAGATGCGTCACAAGAAGATCAGCGGTGGTCCGATCAAGGCTGCCCCTTCCCAACACCATCAGAAGCCTGATGCTGCGTCTGCCGGCAAGAAGAAGAAACGCAAGACGAACACGCTCGGGCTGACGCCCGGGGAGGAGTCTGATGAAGAAGACGTGGACGAAGAAGCCAAGCTGGTTGAAATGATCGGTCCCGATGCTCCAAAGTATGCTATTACCGTGTCCCACTCTGTTCCCCCCCTCTTGTTTGTCTTTCGATTGCTTCTGCCGTACTTACGCAGATACTGCCTAGTCCCACCGATATTGCCGCTTGGATTGAGCAGCGAAGAAAGAACTTCCCAACACAGGCGCGTGCAATGGCCAGGCCCGACAGCCTGGGAGAAGGAGACAAGGCGAACAAAGCAGGCGGAGGCGGTGCCCACGGCAAGAATGGCGCGCCAAGCCTGACGGCACTGGAACGCCAGCAGCAAAAGGCCGAGAAGCTGAGGAAGCAGCTGGAGAAGGTGGAATCGAGCATCAAGCGAAAGCGCGAGCAGCAGGACGAGGGCGATGAGATGCGCGGCGTGGACGGCGAGTCGTCCGACGCCTCTTCGGATTCAAAGTCGGATGACGAAGCCCCCGAGACCATGCCGATTCGAAGCGAAGCGATGCCGCCGGCGCCCAGGCGAGCCGACCACTCCAAACACTGCAAGTACTACTCTACCGGTGGCACATGTGGAAAGAAGGGCAAGTGCCGCTTCGTCCATGACCCAGCAGTGCGTCAGGCCGCGCTGCAGGAGCGGGAGCGGAACGGAGGACGGATGACGCTGCAGCAGCGGCTGATTCTCAACGACAAGGACCAGGAGGACCTCACCATCGTCAAGACGTTGCAGTATCTTAAGGAGAAAGGCATCATGAAGGACGGCGTGTCTGAGCCCTCGGGCGCGCAGACGTCTTCCAACTCGGCAGAATCTCCGGCGCTAGAGTCACCACAGCGGCAGCCAATGCTGTCGCAGGCCCCAGAGGCCGGTCTGGGTCTGGAACAGGGACAGCAGCCGCATGGCTTGCCCAAACAGCCGCCGTCGAGCCTCTTGCCTGCACCGCCCAACGCGTCGGGCTCTGCACCGACGGTGCAGTACCAAGGATGGAATCTGAGCGGGTTTGGCAACACGGGCGTCAAGTCAAGCGATCTATAGTTGCTAAAGGGAGGTTGCTGTGCCTGCAGTTGTGTGTTGTGTGTTGTGTATTGTGTTTGTGTTTTTGCTTCTGTCATAACTCTTGTCTGTCCGCTTGAAACTGGCAGTGTCAGTCCTGGGGGATGGGTGTTTCTGCGTTGGCCGTTATTACACGGCCGTTTTAGCATTCTTGCTGGTTTGAAAGAAAGTGCCTTTTCACGTGAGATACAGAGATGCTGAAATAATGGAGAACCCGATAGACAGAGTCTGTATTGCTCAAAGTACCGAACGGACGTCTCGGCATATCTGCTGATGGCCAATCTGGCTTATTGATGATAAAAATGTACAGAAACCCCGTGAATCCAAACGGCTGAAACTGGAGACGCCTAATGCTACGGATGCTGTGACTTGAACCCCGGTAGAAAATAAAGAAAAATGCACGATTGTCGTGAGACCGCTTCCTGCCGTGTCGACAAGGGTCAAGAACGCCGCTGTCGTCCAAAGCCGCTCTCAGATGGGTAGTGATCTAATCCTGATGTTCCGATTGTTATCGGCGCAGCAGTCCGCTGCCACTGTTTCTCCGATAGTCGGACGATGGCACCACCTGTCGCTTCCGCTGTTCCTTCTCTGCCTTGAGCTTCCGCTCCAGTGCCTCTTGCTGGGCGTCCTCGAGCCGGGCCACACGCTCAGCCATATGTTCCTCTTCGTCAATATCTGATATTCCGGCTTCCATATCGGACTCGTCCTCGAAGCCGTCCTCTTCGTCCGACCAGCCATGGCCTCTGCGCTCTGGACGGCCGACGTCCTCCTCGTCGTCGTACTCGATGAAATCGTCCATCTCCTCGTCCATCTCCTCTTCGTACCGCGATCGGCGTGGTCCACCAAACGGCACCCGGGGTCGGTTCGCTGAACGGTAGCTGGACTGTGAATCGCCTGCACCGGTGTCTGGTCGGGACGCTGTCGCGGATGTGGACGAGTTCGGGCGCGGCCGTGCTGTGCCCTGATAGCCGGTTGTGGCCATTGCCGCTTTCTTTGGCTGCTTCTCCTCTTTGCTGGGGGCAGGCTTTCGGCCTGCCGTCGCGCTACGGCCTTGAACGGATGCCGAGGCTCTATCCGACTCTGCAACACTGCCCGTCGGACGACGGTTTGTTCCTGTTTGTGAATCCCGTGGCCCAGGCAGAGGTCTGCTGCTAAGAGACCCTGTCACGCTCGGCCGTGCCATCGGTCGTTTGCCGCCCACCACGGACTTCCCGCTTCTGTTCTTGGCTACTCGGGCCTCTTCGGCCTGCACGACCATGCGCTCCCTCTTGGTCGGTCCTTTCTCCAGTGGTTTATGCTGGATTTTGCCCACCTGGCCCATTGCTGCCTGGGCCGCTTTTGCTCGTTCCATAATTTCGAGGTATGATCCTTTTTTGGGTGCCGGCTTTGAGGCTGAGGATGATGTGACATCAAACTTTGGCTTGTTGCCGCCCAGCGCTGACGGAACAGGCCCTCTGCTTCTGTCCGTCGCTGAAGACAGCTGAGGTGTTGTGGCGCCAAATCGTGACGGAGTGGTAGAGAATCTCCTAGCGGGGGCGGTGGGTTTAGCTGAGCTGGCTACCGAAGCGGCTGACCGGCCACGCGATGGTTCTGAGGCGTGCGATAGTGTTGGAAGCGAAGTCTTTGTACGCAGGTCGAGGGGCTCACGCGCGTTCGAAAATCTGCTGCTGCCACCCCCTATAGAGGATGTCCGTGGTGCTTTGGAAATGGGCGGACGGGCGAGATCGTCGCCGGCCTTGCGTTTCGGAGGCTGGGATATGTTTGCTGTAGTCGAGCCGGCATCACCATCGCCGGTGATCTGGGCAAGCAGGTCGCCGATCTGCAGCGGTCAACTCGTGCACAAAAACAATGGTCCAGCAGAACAAAGAAGTCTTACCATCGTGGACTGGATAGAAGCCACCGATATGCCGGGGGAGAGATGTGGGCTACACCGACTTGCCGGCACAGATCACAGGTCTGCTAGTAGACAGGTTAGAGAACTCATTTGAAAAGCCCGGTGGGGTTGAAACACAGTTCTCGTTGTTGTGCAGCGTAATCAGAGTAGGGAGGTTGATTTGCCTCGGTAGAAAGAAAAAGCAGATCTGGCTGAGAGAGAGTTCGAGGGGGGTAACAAGAAAAGAGAAAAAAAAGAGATAAGAATGAAAGCGACAGCAGCACGTGGCCAAGAGAGCGATTGTCGAGGTCGGGTGGCGGAAGGTGAAGTTAGAACATAATAGCCTCAAGGGATTTGTCGACCGGCTTCAACGCCTGACGCGTGACTGGTTCCTATAACTGCTTAGCGCCCAGAAACGAAGGCGTTGCTGCGGATTGGTGCAACGTATTGGTCGGGGGGGACGGGAAGGCGGACTGGCGATGAAGGGGTGCCGTGGCCGAATAGAATCTCAAAGAAAGGCTTTCATGGCAAGACGTGCAGCTCTTTTTAATATTGCAGACACGTGAAGAACCCGATAACATTGGCGGTATACACGTATGCGGGTGTCAGCGCGGATATGTGCATAGTCTTGTATCCATACATGCTGCAAAGAGCCCCACCAGAACATCACATGACGACTTAGGGCCTTTAGGGCTTTCGTTTCGTGTGGCCAAAACCAAGTATTCCGGTCCCCTCTATTTTTTTTTCTGCTCTTACACCATTCCGAAAATCCAGCCCAGCAACTCTATCGGACTCGAAGATTCAGTCTCCGCCACAACATTGCGGTTAAACTGATTGAAATCTCGTGTTCTTCAAGTTCTTAGAAACAAAGTATGTGCAGCTTCCCGCCAACTGTTGGAGCAGCGCAAACTGACTGATTTACAGCGTCAAAATGAAGTACCTCGCAGCCTACCTCCTCCTCACCATCGGTGGCAACACCGCGCCGTCCGCCAAGGATGTCGAGACCGTCCTTGAGTCTGTCGGCATCGAGACCGACTCTGACCGTCTGTCCAAGCTCCTCGCCGAGCTGAAGGGCAAGGACATCAACGAGGTACGACGCAGCCGTGGCCAGACTCCACTTTTTGGGCATTGACTGACATGTCGCAGCTGATCGCCGAAGGCAACTCCAAGCTGGCATCCGTGCCGTCTGGCGGTAGCGGCGCTGTTGTTGCCAGCGGTGGTGCCGCTGCCGGCGGTGCTGCTGCTGAGGAAGCCAAGGAGGAGGCCAAGGAGGAGGGTACGTACAGCTTTCCGCAAAATGCACGAGGCCGGAACCGTTGCTAACCCGCGCTTGCAGAGAAGGAGGAGTCCGACGACGACATGGGCTTCGGTCTCTTCGACTAAACGATGCAACTGTGCAGCCGCGTGTACCGATGCTGGCAACTAGGAACGGGCAGCTCTCGCTGCATCGGCAGTGTGAGGATTCCATACTCTCAAAGGACGGCGGGCGTATCTGCCTGATAGGGACTGGCGTAATTGGTAGAACCGATGGACGTTCTGGCCGTCTGGGTGTCGGAAAAGTGCATACTCGCATAGTTCAAACAATAAAAGTAAAAGTGGAAACCGACAACAAACGCAGCAGACTGTGCCCCGCACCACTTTTAGACCACGTGATGTAATTATGACTTGACTGCGCAATTTGCTGATGATCCACATATGCAAGTTGTTGCTCCCGGCAACGATCCGGACGCGCTGATTGGTGGGATGCGGCCTTTCATAATAAAACGGGTCGTGAAGGTTACATTCCAAAATAAATGCCAGTGCAGCGTTCGGTAGGCTCCACGAGCATCGTGCAAAGCGGCGCACTTGTTTGTCTCCTCCTAGTTTTTCCCGCCTTTTACTTTTTTTTAATCTGTCGAGCGCAGTTGTCTTGTTGCGGTGACCACGCGCGTCCCTAGATATATAGTTACGTTTTTGCTTACGACCATCTCGCCTTCGATATCAACAAAAGCCGCACCCAACTCTCGCGACCCGCCTTTTCGACGACAACAGGAAGGCGGATCACGACAACGGCACGCCCGATTGCTCGTCATACGAACAACGATGACGACAGTGTCGCCGACATCGGTAGGCCAGGGCAGCCATTTCACTTCCCTCGGCCGCCGAACATCCGCACGACAGGCATTGCGGCGTCCTCCTTCGCGATCACAAATGGGCCCAGCCCCGACAGGATCGGCAGCTCCGGCGGCGGGATCGAGGAGGAGCGTATCCTCCCAAGCTGACAGCAGCAATGCCGACGTGGACTCAGCACAGCAGGCGCTGCAGTATTCCACCATGCACGACAGCTCAGACGATGAGATGCCTATTCCTATGAAGCTCAGTGCTCTCACCAAGGCACTGCTGAGCGATGGCGGCTCGACATCAGAAGACCGGCCCGTCAGCATGGCAGCAGCTGCCGCCGCCGCTGCCGCCGCTTCCAATGCGGCGGGACCAGCAATGGCAACACGAAGACGGAGTGCTCTGAATCGGTCGACCTCCTCAAGCACGACAGGCGAGAGCGACCAGCACCAGCAGCCGACCGACCGGGCGAGCGTGCGGCAGACACGAAGGCACGTGCGGTCCAGCAGCGCCCAGGCAGCCGGCGCCTCCAGTGCTGTCCCGGCATCCTCGTCTTCGCGGCCTACGTCGCCCCAATCCCGTCAGCAAGGCAGCAGCCCAGTACCGCGAAAACGCGTGGTCCGGCTCAGTGCAGCCACGCCGGCCAACGGCATCGTGGCACAGCCACCGCCGCCGCTTCGACGGTCGCTGTCCGCATCCAAGCACAGCCGGTGGACGGCAGCGGCCAGCGGACAGGACAAGGCCGAGGAGAGGCCTACAAGCGGCGGCAGCAACCATCTGGCAGACGCGCCAGCAGTGCCTCCGGCTGCCGTGGCCATGACTGCGTCGGCAGTCTCTGGCGATGTAGATGCTGCATCACAGCCAATAGTCGCTTCGACGACATCGTCCTCGTCCTCGGCAGGAAGCGTCAACACGCCAGGATCCAGCGTGAGGAAAGTGCAGATTGCAGTAGGCTCTGCAGGTCGAGGCAGCCGTGCGCGTCTGTCCGCTTCGTCGTCTGCCCTGTTTCTGTCGAGACGGACAGAGTCCGGCCAGCAGAGCGATTCCGAGCCGGGCCATGACGATGCGCCAGCAACGGCAGGTCGGCCACAAACGGGCAGTGCCTCACAATACACGTCGTCCGGTGGCAGCGGTCAGACACACAGCAGCAACCGCGATGTGGACCAGCAGGCACTGCAGAGCTCCATCCGAGTCAAACGCATGGGCAAGGCGCTGGGCGGCGGGTTTCTCAGCGGCCCTGCACGACGTGGAAGACGGCGACAGAGCGAGGAGGACGGCGAGGGCAACAGTCCCGACGATATGATGCCACACCATGGCGGCGATATCATGACGGCCAGCCGAGAGGCAGATGTGCCAGGCTCTGTCGGCGGGGCAGGACAGCCGTATTTCGACCACTATGGCCGCGACTTTGCAGCAGCCACAGGCAGTCCTGTGAGTGCGAAAAATGTCTTGTCGCAGCGGTCCAACAGTCTGCGGAGCCATTCGCCCAAGATCGAGTTGCTGTTGCAGCAGCGTGAAGAGGAACTGGAGAAGCAGCGGCTCCGGCAAGAGCAGCAAGAACGACAGCAACGGCGAGTCTCGGGGGGCGAAGAGGCTGCAGGCATACGTGCCGTGTCCGCATCAACGGCCCGTTCGGCCTTGTCGTCCTCCAACGACAAGGAAAACGAGCTGCTGTTCAACGTCCATGTTCCCAAGCCACTGCTGGTGCAAAGTCGCGACGACGACAGGGAGCGGAACAGCAACAAGGCGCTGCTTCCGGCGCTGCAGCCGGTCGAGGCAAAGCTGCCAGTGTCGACATCCCGCGTGGCCGCTGCACTCGAGGCAGCCCGGCTTCCACCACTCTCCCCTGACCGGAAGATTCTCGCTTCCATCAGCCGCAACACGCCGCATCGGCCAGCACCACCGCCTCCGCCAAAGATGACCGTTCTGGAGACAGCCACGGCAGCCACAGCCGGTCCGGCGGCGACGGCACAGGCGAACAAGAAGCCGCGGATTCTGCTCAAGGTCAACGGGCGGTCCTACCAGCGGGTCGACTGCATCGGCCGCGGCGGCAGCGCAAAGGTGTATAAGGTCACGGCAGAAAACGGAAAGATGTTTGCGATGAAGCGGGTGTCACTGGAGAACGCCGACGAGTCGACGATCCGCGGATACATGGGCGAGATCGACCTGCTCAAGAAGTTGGCAGGCATAGACCGCGTCATCCAGCTATTCGACTTTGAGATGAACAAGGAAAAGCAGATGCTGAGTCTGGTGAGTCTGGTCACCTTCTGCGGCCGTGTTTCGAGTGCTGACACGTGACCAGCTCATGGAACTGGGCGAGATGGATCTCAACTCGCTGCTGCGCGTGCGTCAGAACCGCGAGGGCGCCCGGCTCGACCCCGTCTTTGTGCGGTTCTACTGGAAGGAGATGCTGGAGTGTCTGCAGGCCGTGCATGCACACGACATTGTGCACTCGGACCTGAAGCCGGCCAACTTTGTGCTGGTGCAGGGCCGGTTGAAGCTGATCGACTTTGGCATCGCCAACGCCATCCAGACCGAAGAGACCGTCAACGTGCACCGCGAGACGCAGGTCGGCACGCCCAGCTACATGTCGCCCGAGTCGCTGATGGACTCGCAGCAGTATGCCTTTACGGCCCACCACAACGGCCGCGGCATGTTTCTGCCCACCGGCGGCCACCGGGGCGCGCCCAAGGTTATGAAGCTGGGCAAGCCCAGCGACGTGTGGAGTCTGGGCTGCATCCTGTACCAGATGGTCTATGGCCTGCCGCCCTTTGGCCACATCCAGAACCAGATGGCACGCTGCCAGGCCATCATCACGTGGTCACACACCATTGACTTTCCAGCCCGCGGTTTAGGCGGTGCTGCCGTGCCGTCCGGCCTGCTGGCCACCATGAAGCAGTGTCTGAACCGGGAACAGCAGCTGCGGCCAACCTGCGAAGAACTCCTGCTGCCGACCGATCCGTTCCTGTACCCGGAGGCCGCCAAGGCAGCCGACGGCCTGGACAGCATGCCCGTCACGGAGGAGCTGCTCAGTCGCATTATCCAGAGCGTCGTCACGCGGTGTCGAGAACGGATGCCCACCGAGGGCGAGGCCATGTCCGCATGGCCGGCAGCGTATTGGGCGAGCGTACGGCGCGCCGTGACCGCACGGGAGGAGAGATGAGGAGGGCTGCGGTTGGGGAACGAAGGAGAAACGAACGGGAGAACGGGCCGGCCCTGTCTGGATGATGCATTTATGAATACCGCGTTTTGTATATACGTTTTGTTTTTTTGTGCTTCCCACCCCTCTGGCGTTCAAAGACTGGTGGCCGCAATGCCCTGATGGATGCATTCAGATTGGTTTCTGCGCTGCTATACAGATGCTCGTACACGTGACCTCTCCAGCGATGTGTTGTCTACTGCGTGCTCTCGTCTCCAAGCCGGACGTCCTGGATCCGCAGCACGGTGTACTGGTGCTTGCTGCGGACCGTCTTCTTGCGCCGGTTGCGCCGCTTCTTCTTGACCAGCACGCGCAACGGCTCTGTCTCGAGGCCGAGCACCACCGCCGTGACCGAGACTCCCGGCACGTGACCGCCACGTTGGACGCCCTCGCCTTCGGGGCCGCCACCTCCAGCGCCCGTGACACCGCCGACGGCCGTCACCGAGCGGCTGCCCACAACACCCACGCGGTCCAGATGCAGGACATCGCCCGGCTGCACCCCGGCCATGCGGAACGGCAGCCGCAGCCGGTCGCCCGGCGTCACCAGGTACGGCCGTCCGTAGATATGCACCGTCGCGTAGACGGACGGGTGGCTTGGCGCTGCCGACGCCGACATCTGTTGCAGAATCGACGCGAGCGGCATAGAAAGGGAATGTGCCGGTGCCGCCGTCGCCGCTTCCTTGTCGACCGGAGCGACAGACACGGCCGTTGCATAGCTTCGCGCCTGTGTCGCTGCCGGCAGGCTAGCACGCTCCCCCATCAGTCTCCGCGGCCCCGTCGACATGTGTCGGGCCCAACTCGCGGCCACGCCGCCCGCCTGGCTCGTCCATCCTGGCTGCTGGCAAAGGACCGAAACTCCACGCTGACTCTGCCTCAGAGCCCCATGGAGATTGCGCAGTGTCGGGCCACTCATTGCGCCCGTTCCGAGACCGTAAAACTGGCGTGGTTCTGGGTCGTTTGGCGGTCGTCGCGGTTTCGACGGCACGGTCTGTCTTCAGCTGCGCACGAGGCCAGAAAAAAGCTTCCTCTTGAGTCGTAAAATTTAGCTGTATTGAGACATCACGTGCAATATGCTTTTTGGCGCTATCACGTGATGATCTTCTTGTTTAACTCTCGCTTCTTTTAAAACCTTTCAAAGAACAACAGACAAACTGCCCGATCTTCAAGAACAACAAGCCATCTTTGGTGTGAAAACGAACAGCGTAGATGAACGCGCAAGTGCTTATACCAGCACAAATATAGTCGCAATTGTTGCGGAGACATCGCCGACTCGATGAACAACATGAATGCCAGACACAACATGCCCCCCACGCCAACACTCTTCCCATGCAACCGTTGGCCCCCGTTGACAATGTTTGGCCTCGTCCCACTGATATATAAATGGCGCGTAAGAGCTATGAACACTTTCAATCTGCTGTTATGGTATTACAGGAAAAGAAAAGACAATGATAACAAGTGATACGTGAAGATGAGAACGCCAGTCCTGAAGCTAAGATGCCACCCACACCGCTAGTTCAAGTGATATTTCGAGTACAGTACACAACAAAAGAAAGAGATAGAGAGACTGGGAGGCAGAAAGATGTTGCGGGGAAAAATCAGAAGAATGTCGGCTTAGTAAGCACGCGATACTCGACATAATCCTCACCGTCAATGGACAGAATCGTGCCAGGGCTTACGAGCTTTCCTTGGAAGGGGCCCGTCTGCTTGCGTTCATATTTGACGCCCATGTAGATTTTTGCGTCTTCGCCTCCGGCGCGCAGACGTGTGGCCTCTTGCGAAGCCCAGACTTTGTTGAGACGTCCTATGTTCTCGCTAAAGGTCTGGCGGCTGCTTCCGCCGTTGTTGCCAGCAGAGCTGCCGACACCAGCTCCGTTGCCCGCATTGCCGTTGAGAGACAGGCTGGCGAGGACAGAGGTTGTCGGTTCACCGGCCAAGTTCATGCCACTCGCCGAGCTGCCTCCACTGCCGACCAGCCCAGTCTCGCGATTGGCAGCACGCTGCTCATTGCGCATCTGGATCGACTCGACACGGACAATCTCGCGGCGTGCCAGGCTGTTCGTACGTTCAACACGGTCGGCGTTCGGACCGCTACCATTGTGACTATTCGACAGTGCCTTGCTGCCTTCACTCGCGCCATGGCCAGCTGGGGGCGGTCTGTTGGCAGGCCGAAGATCGGTAGTCATGCCCATGCCGTCGGGCAACGAGTGGCGACCAGAGCGAGGCAGTGGCGGTGTGGCAGCCATGGCAGCTGCCGCAATGGAGGCAGGGCTGTCGCGAGAGTCGGCCGCATACGAGCGGCGGGTCTGGCGCGGCTCGTACTCCCGCCGAGTACGGCCGTCTTGCTGGTAATGGCTGGGAATCTCGCTGCTTCCACTGTCGGCTTGTCGGTTATTCAGGTTGGCAGCAGACGCAAAGCTGATGGTGTCGACCCTGCCAGCCGTGCCCAACGTGCTCTGTGCGACACCGCCGGCGTTGATAACGCGGGCCTGGGCATCGTAGACTGCCTTGGTCTCGTTCTCAATCCGCTGGTCGGGCTTCTCTCCCTCGTCGATCTGGCGCTGTCGCACACGCACATACTCCTTCACCTCTGGGCGAGACAGGTGGCGAATGTGCTTCTCGAACTCAACCTCGTCATAGTGGATCCACAAAGCGCCAGCGCCTGTCGGAAAGTTGCCCATCACGGGACGGCCATCACGAGTCTCGCGAGTCACCTTGACGCGGAACATGTCGTTCGCGCCCAGTATTCCAAAGACGGCATGCTTGTCCTCCACCCGCTCTTCGCTCGAGCCTCGCCAATAGCCAAGCAAGATTTTCGTCGGACGGGTGCCCGGTAAGAGATCAATGGCCGATCTTTGAATAGCCGATGCTACCGATGGCGAACCGCCGGCCGGCGCCAGACTTTGCTGAGAGCTGGACAGGTTGGCGGCAATGTCGGCGGCCGAAGAAAAGGCGCCAAATGTGCCGTTTGAAACCATGCGGCGCTTCTTTTCGGGCCGGACAGCATTGACAACGTAGTCGGGTAGATCGACTCCGTACGCGATAGCCGGAGAAGGCAGATTGTCTGGGGTCGGATGCAGTGCCGCTCGGCGAATAGCTTCCTTCACAGCCACCTTCTCATTTTCTAGTTCCTCCTCTGGACTGTTGTGGGCCATGGAGTTTTCAGAGCGAATTTTGACGTACTCTTTGACCTGGTTGTGGTCGAGGCCGACGAGGTGCTTGGCAAAAACAACGCGCTCAAACGTAACCCAGCTGCCACCCGGTCCCGGGGGAAGTGGATAGTCCGCGGCAACAAACTTTCCAGAGCGGCTGCTCTGCTGGATGCGGGTCCGGAGACGGTCGCGAGTGTCGATGAAGCCGACGACAGCATGCTTCTCATTCTCGTCAGGAACAGCCGAATCTCGCCAATAGCCAAGCGTGATGCTCCTTTGCGTAGTCATAGAAGGCTGGGGAATCGGCTTGGAAACCTTGTCCACAACACGAGCAGATGTGATAGTCGGAACATCCTTAATGTCGTCCTGCATCAAGCTCTGTTCAATCCTCTCTCCCTCGAGCTCATTGTAGACTGAGGAGCGCTTGCGCTTTGGTTTGGTTGGTTCTGGCGAATGATCCCTGTCTTCCATTTCGACGTCTTCCTGATCAGAGACGACGTGTATCGGAGACGAATGATTTCCATTTGGCTTGGTTCCAACAACAATCTCGTCTTCCAAGATATTTGCGGGAACGCTAGATGATGTTGTAGATGAGGCTCGGACAGCAATAGAGCTGCGGCCGGCAAGTGGCAGGCTGGTTCGGTTTTGGGATTCTACCTTGTCCATACCCCCCTTTTCAGGTTCGGTCATTTTGTCTTTATGAGTGATGGTTGCACTGAACCAACAAAAAAACCTAGGTTAGCTTAACAGAACTTGGCGTATCAGGCATAAACAACGGAAACGTGGAAGATAGTGGTAAGATAACATGTGACTAATACGTTATGACGCAACAATTGTATTCACTGAGTGGTCCCAGCAATGCGTAAAAAATCAGGGTTTAGTACTCCAAGACTGGGTGTTGCGCAGGCTTGTTTATTGTGTAATGGGAAATGAAGGAGATGAAGAAGAGGGCTGCCCCACTCGGACTGCCACTTCGCCAACGGTGTAAGGCAGAGCCCGCGTTGTGCTGTGTTGTGTGGCCAGAGTTGAAAAGAGAGAGAGAGAGGCAGGGTGCTGGGGAGGAAGGGAGCATTGCTTGCCTGAATTGGTGAGCAATTAGAAGAGACAGAGTTCCATTAATGATAACGCCCTGAGGGGGCGATATGGGCCGGGTAGAAAATACTAGGGTATAGTATGAAAAAAGAGATGCTTGGGTGGGTGGTTTCGGCGCCAGGGATAGCAAAGTGAAGACGACAGCAACAGAGATAATAACAATGATACTAAGAGGCTAAATCGAGCAGAAAGAAGAGATTTAAAAGGAAGGGGAAAGAAGCAGAAGACGAATTTGAGCAGAAAAGATAGAAGAAGTCCGAAGTGGAATGAGGGAAAAAGTGGAACCCGTGGAAGGAAACGGCCTCAAACAATAGCTTGAATGAAGTTGTCAATGGAAACCCACATTGGGTTGGAAGGGCCTTGAGACTGGCAAAGCTTTTTGGGGGGATGAGGGGCTAATGATTGTTGCGCAAGGTGGTCCACGATGAAACCTGAATAGGGAACAATTGATTCAAGGCAGCTTGAATAGGTGCAATGGAGGTCAAGTGGATTGGGCCTGGGGGAAAAGGGGTGGTTGTTGTTATAAGTTTTGGGGGCTTGTAAGACTTGACAAATTGCAAGAAGCCAAAACGTGAAACGCGTCGACAAATGTGGAGTAATGTTCGAGGCAGAGGTAGGCAGAGGGCAGAGAGAAAGAGAATGGAAAGAGCAGCGTGCCGGGTGGAGAGGAGCGAGAACAATGGCGAAAGAAACGCACCTTGCAGAAAGTATGGACATGGGCGCATCTCGTGCGGGTTGTGCGCTTGATGGGCTGGCTGACGATGCAGATTGGCTAGGGGCCGAACCAGGGAGAGGACGGCGACCAGAGGCCGCAGATAAAGGCGAGCGGCGGGGTCCAGGCGCCGCAGTAGGCGCCGTAGCAGTGGCGACGGGCGTGGGCGAGCGCGCCGATGAGTGTCGTGGAGACAGGCCTGAGGAGGCTTTGATGGAATCTGGGGGGCTTTCACGGGATGCTGAAGAAGAAGCGGCGCTGGCTTCACGAGAGGACGCGGCGCCCGGAGTTGACGCGGGGTGACGGGATGCGCCTGGCGCCGAGTCGAGCGCCGTCAGATCGGGCTTCTTCTCGGACGGCGCGTCAGGCTCCGCATCCATGGCGAGTACGAGTGGCTAATGCGATGACCTGGCGAATATAGAGAGCGGTCCAAGGGACATGCACAGCGGAGAGGGAGACCAACTGGAGTCAACGGACAGAGGGGGGGATGGAACCAGAAACAACAGATAATGGAGAGATATGATCAGTGGCGGTGCTCAAAACGCGAAAATCCAAGACTGTCATGCCAATACGGGAGGTGATTGATGTATGAGATTGGATGCAGCTCTCCTCCCAAAGAATGCTCACGAACATGTGATGTCGTCTGGCAACAAAAACAAAGTTGGGGAAGGAACAAGAAAGACGGGGGCCGGAGGAAAGAGGGAAGAGAAACACGGAAAGCGGAAGGCGGTAGGCGGAAAATAAAAAAGGAAGGAGGGAACAGAACAAAGGGAAGAGGGGGAGAAAATAAGAATAAAGGCAAAAAGAAGGGTAATTTCTAGGAGTTATAATAATATTAGAGCCAACCTTTCGAGCGATAGTTTTTGTTTTGGATTGCTCAACTTAGATCGTTGCGAAAATTGGAGCCGACAAAT
The DNA here is from genome assembly GCA_019925595.1 of Grosmannia huntii. Classification (NCBI taxonomy): domain Eukaryota; kingdom Fungi; phylum Ascomycota; class Sordariomycetes; order Ophiostomatales; family Ophiostomataceae; genus Grosmannia; species Grosmannia huntii. Next base: position 216,520 of record JADHKJ010000026.1, read on the forward strand.
TTTGCGACAACACGGGAATGGAAAAGAGATACGGAGTATATGGGTGGAAAGCCCTTCAAAGCAAAGGGCGGGAAATGGAGACAGGACCACCAGAGAAAGTAGAATATCTGCGACTAAAAAATGAAGCGCAATGGGTGGGAAAATGACATGACACGACGAAATGCGACTGGGGGCAAATAAGCATAGGCAATGACAAAAAGCAATAGTTGCTCGCAAAAAATGAGGCAAGACAAAAAAAGGATAGATTGGGACACTAGGGAGGGGGGGGGGGGGTGCGTGTAAGATACGTGTGTGTCGGACAGGGGCGGTTGTTATAATTATGGCAACACAAAAAGAGACCAGTGGAAGAAGGAGTTAATTAAACCCAAGTCTGCGATGTTCAGAGGACAAGACTCGACTTGTCCGTATTATCTTACATTGCCTCTTCACACTTGACTACTAGCGCGAGGCCATCAGCCAACACAAGCACGAGTAAGGCCCATGGCGTTCAGGGCAGACGGCCGCTATTTCCGAAAGGGCGCAAGATACGGTGCAGCGAGCGAAGTAGCGATCGAGGGAACCTTGTTTGCCAGATAACAAGCGAGAACGACTACTTTGTAACTAGTCCGTAACGCTCCCCAACTCACACCTTCTGTCCTTGCTTGAAACTGGCGAAACATGCCCAATCAACCTAGTATCATACCGTATATGAGCCCGCAAATCAGACACAACCACCACAACCTAAAGTCCCCACTGGTCGAATCAGAGGCGCCAGAATACACCTTTGGCAATTATTAGCCGACCCTCCCCTGCCCTATTCCTTTCTCCTCTTATCACACGCATCACAATTGCCGCCAATTGTCTCCATTCGCCATGCGTCCTTTCTTAGTCTTCTTTTGCGTTTTATGCAAAAAAAAAAAAAAAAAATGGCCTTACGCCCATAGCCACGGTCTTCTCCCACTGCTCTGCTTTGACTATCCACCGCCCCATTTATGCTCGAGTCGGCGGCTGGCAGGCAGAAACCCCCCAGGCGAAGCACAACCGAAATGTTCCCCCCACACCCGCTAACCCATCACGTGACTGATGACCACTTGAAGCCAACACACCGCTGCGAGCACGCTAGCGACTGCCACTGGTATTGACTAAGGACAACTCAGACAAGCAGTTGGCTGCATCCGCAGTAACATCTTACATATCCTACCATGTAAGATATGAACCAAACATAGCGGTGGACACGGCCACCAACCGTTGTGAACGCGTTCGGTACTCCGTACGTTTTTGAGCCCTCAGCAATCCCGCCATCGGTCTTTTACAGTGTAATACGTAAGCTGTCCGAAGCGTCATTATTCGTTAAGATACCCTACGTAGTACTATCCTATCGCGTACTCCAATCCGACTTCATTTCAGATCCTCTTATTAGGCCGTCTTACCCTTACCTTGCGACTTCTTGTTGTGGACCTTGCCCTTTGCTTTCCCCTTCCCCTTCTGTCCCCCCCCTCCCTTTCCTCCTCTCCTTTCTCGGACTGTACCGCGGCTGGCTATCAGCCCGTCAAACCTCGTCCAAATTGGCTCTGCCCCGAACGGCCCGTTGCCAAACCGCATATAGTTGACTAGCCCATGGTCCACAACGGCGATAATCACACCACCGTGGCCTTGTTTGAGGCGTCGGTAAACTTGGCCGAGTCCGCCTGCTGATGCGCCAACTGCTCCTGCAGCAAATTGGGCGGCCTGCGGGCTCTCCATCCCCGTCACTTGGACGGACGCTAACAGGCCGTCTATCTCCTCAAGAGTAGGAACGACAGAAACATGTGCGTCGGCAACGGCAAGGAAGAAATCTGGCGGCGGCGGCCTCGTTTTGGAAAAGGCCGACGTAGTACTAGATTTCCAGACATGGAAGTCGATGTGGAAGGGAGATTGACTCGCGGGAGGTGCAGGCGGCGGTGCAGAAGTCGCCGTCGTCGGAGATGCTGAGAAGAGTTGCATCTGCCCGTATATGTCACCGTAACTGTGGTAGAGGCCGGGCCGGACAAGCGGTCCATATGGCAACGGCGACTTTGAAGGTGCATGGGCCAGTGCTGCCGGTGCGAGCAGGGAGATAAGCCACTGCCACAGGCTTGTGGGGCGAGCTGGGGTTGTAGCTGCCGAATGTCTGCTGCCAGCCTTCTGGCCGGCCGGCCGCAATACCTGATATCCGGATCGGCGCAAGTGGGAGTACACCTGGAAGAAGGGCAGGGAAACGCGGCCTCGCTGCTGCAGGCTATCGGCGTCGCCGCCATCAGAATTGATAAACAGCGCGTACGCCGCCTGCAGGCTCAGCGGAATGCTGTCTTCTTCTGCCTGCTGTTTTGCCTGAGCCTCGGTGCGGCCAGCAATCTCCTTCAGCGGCCGTAGCGGCCATCGCAAGTCCATCGACCCGCGCTCCACAAGAAATAGGGCCTCCTCGGGAAGAAGCCAAACGCGGTCGTACCCCGGAGCGGGTGGCGGCTGTTCCGCCTTTGGCAACCCTGATACCCAACTTGCTCGCTTCCTCCCCGGAACAGCGCCAACTGACGCGAACATGGGACCGCGTTCGGCCTCGACCATGACAACCCGGTGACGGGTATGTGCGGAGCGCCGCCGGGGCTGTGGGCTTCCGGATGGTTCTTCCGCACTCCCTTCGCTCCCCTCCCCCTCCTCCTCCTCCTCGTCCATCCACGCATCCGGGAAATACCATCCACGCAGAAAATCGCCACCACCAACGCCATGCACCCTGGTGTAAGAAAGAACGGTCTCTAGGGCATTGCGGCTGCTCTCTAGAGCCGCGCTCTGAGCATGCGTGCCGTAAGCTTCAAAATCCTTCTCTCCACGGCGGATGGTTTGGGCTGATATCTGCTTGCTTTGTGTTGCTGGCTTGGGAGAGCGGTCAGGACGACTGCTTGCGGCACCGCCACTAGAACCCACAAGAGCCGCAAATTTGCTGTAGTCCTGAGCCAGACCGTCGTCGTCATCATTGTCGTCATTTTTATCACCGTTGCCTATAGTCGCGTCCATGTCGCCGCTCTTTAGGTTTTCCTCGTGGTTCAAGTCCTGTTCTGCGTCTCTCCTTTCATCCTCGGATACAACAACCGAAGACACAGCGTCACTTTTTCCCAAATCCATCATAACTAGACTTTCGGGATTTGTATAGTGATTGCTTAAATGTTCTTATGTGTGTTGGGGTTGTAATGTCCGCTAAAAAGAAAGATCATGCAAAGCCCAGGTAAAAAAATGTGGATCCAAGCCTGAGGTTAGCTCTCACTGGCCCTTACAGCCTCGTGTGACGTATATAATTCGTGCTCTATGCATACAATGTACATTTACATTATTACTCCGTAGCAGACAACCAATTATTACACTAATTCTATGACACTATGATCATACAAACAAATGCAGAACGAGATATACCATATAAGCATGTTGTTGTCCATCGCCTCCGCCGAATTTCCCCTTTTCCGCCAGACTCTTGACGCCTAAATCAGTAACCCGTGCACAGAGCAAAGCCACGACGCCAATCCACAAATCATGCGAACGTAGTGACAGATAAAGGCTGTGTCTCGGATAAGTTGGATTTCTTTTTTTCCAAAGAAATTGAAACTGTTCCGGTAGCCTTCAAAAATCTGCTGGCACCGGCGAAATGGCAGAAAATTTCCAAAAGTAGACCGTATATAGTCAGATAGACTTTCCGTAGCACATCCAAGTCTCATCCCACAAGGCCAATTTGGTCCTTGAGGATGGAGAAGCTCTAAAATCCAGAGTTTGATGTTGCCAGTTCCTTCCTCTGTCCTGGCCACAATGGGCAGCTGTGTTATCAACACCAGATCCGCTCCAGCCTTGCCCCGCCTCGGGAAACCTCTGAATAGACAGCTTGTCCCCAAGGCCCAGTTCATGGCATGCCTCTGTTTGTTCTGTGTGGCTGTTAATCAGCTTTGCCAACATCCGCAGGCCGTACCCGAGGGTGTAAAGGGCCATGTGTACACTATGGCTTGCGCGCATTCCAACATCTATAAAAGATGGCAAGAGTGCCGTGAGAGAGGGGTTTTCTGTCGTTCCGGAGCCAGGAACGATGCGCCATCAGTTGTTTATCAGAATTGCGCCGTCATCATCTGGTTGTTGAACGGCCGGATTCGGATTTATCAAACAGTGCACTGATATCCCTATCCCACACTACCTAAAGAGCAGTGGGAGACTCGTGATTCGTTCACTCACTCAATCAGAGGCTTTTTCTGGCCACCAACCACACAAAGGCCTAGATGCCGGAGAGAGTCGCGGTCGTTGGCGAGAACAATGGCAGCTGCAGGTAGCATAGGATTGTTGGGGTCAACCCGCGAGGCGTCCTTAGCGGCTTGCTCAATAGCGTCCATCTCTTCCTTGCACGCTTGATGGTCAAGCGGGCATATGACGATCGGTAGGCGCAGAGTGATATCCCGGGCTGAGCTCATTTGTGCCTATAGACGTAAGAAACATGTCCGGGCCGGTGGGGAACAGACACGTACCTTTATAGACAGAAAGAATTCGATTTTGTAGAGTGTGGAGTTGGTGGTGAAGGAGGTCACCTCGTGCAGAGGGAAGGCCGGTTTCCCGCGGCGGATGATACCATCGCTGCCACGCAGGTCACGCGCCGGGAAAACAAGGCCCAGATTCGTAACGTAGCCGGCCTCGGGCATCTTGGTCTGGACATTTTGTGAGTGCTTGGCGATTTTGTTAATCTTCTTCGTGGGCTCGTCGCCTTCCGGGTTAAAGGTGATTTCTTCCTCAATGCCAAGTGTGATCGTCTTGATCGTAACCCGCTTGGCTTTGCTGAGCCAGTCCGGATTGGGTGCCAGCTTAATATAGACCGTAATGGGGTCCAGAGGGCCATAGCTCCATCGCGGTAGCGAGATGGCCAGCGTCACTATGTTGTCGGTCGTCACCACCCGGTTCTCTTGCTTGTTGTACATGCCAAAGGTTGACAGTGTATCGTATCGCTGCAGCGGCATAGGGAAGGAGTATTTATTCTGTACGCTTGGTCCCTGCTGGACAGTCACGACCAGCTCGTAGTAGGTCTCGGCGATGCGACTGGGCAGCTGTAATGATGCGGGCGGGATGCGCCGATTGGTTTCTTCGCCACCGCGGCCAAAAGGAATGAAAAGTACAAAGGGCAAGTCCATGGCAACCACGCTTTCGGACTCTTTGCCAGAAGCGCAGCGGAAAAGCAGCATTTCTTTGCCGACAACATCGATGGCATCGCGACGTGGTGTGCTCAGGTGTTTCCTGGCCATGTTATCGGCGGCAGGGTGGATGGTTTCGCGTCGTTGTAGACAGATGCGGACGAGGGAGATGGAGACCGGCATGGAGTATCCCTGTGACGGGCGTATTTCGACCTTTCCTTCAATGCGCGGCTGGCAGTGTCAGTCGAGAAGGCTGTGAGAGAGGACGTGTCATGGCATGGGGCATACTAAGGTAGCAGAGATTCCCGGGTAGCCCACTAGAAGACTGCTATTGGGAGGGCCCGAGACCCTGACGAAGGCAGCCATGGCGCTTGCAGTTCCCGGGTCTGAACGGGAGTGGTGGCCAGGGCTTGGCTTCGTCGGTCGATGATGGAGTGCGGCCCCCGGACCAGGTAGGATGGTGGTGCTGAGGGAGCCGGCCCAGGACGTTGCAGGCAAGTCGGCGCTATCGAGAGCAGAAGCATCAATGGTCGGGAGGCTGATATGCGGTCATCGAGAATGGGATGCGCAGACTCGGAGTGGGCGTGCTTTCAGGCCTTCGTTCCACTTCCGTTGCGCACCAGGGTGGGCCTTGTACTGATCGGAGGGAGGGGTCGGACAGACAGTGCCCAAGATCTCGGTTGATGGGTATGTATCTCCAATCTCGCGTTGCGGACGTTCGTCCGACCACCTGCGCCTATTGTCTGCTGTCGTCGCTTCGGCGGTTCAGAGTGGCTGTCGGCAGGTCGGTCGTTGCTGTAGCCGCATTTGTGTGGGGTAAGTCGTGAGACAAAACAAACAATAGCTGCTAGGTCTGTAGGAAGACAGGGAGGAACCGGCAATGTGGCAGTGGTATCACTGGCGGCGAAACGGAGCTCGTCGACGTTGTGGTCGCCGCTGGCAGAAGTGGCAGCGAAATACCTAAATAGCTAAAGATGCGAACGACAGGATAGTCGGCAGAGTAATTGGGAAAATGCTATAAGGGGGGAATAGGGAAGGCAGCCCTGGAGGAGCTGAAGGCGGTGAGACGGGGCTGTCTGCTAGAAACTACGATGCCGGTCGCTCCTTCCAGCGCCGTATATAATCTCAATTGCACCGTATAGTAGCTGGCCCTCCAGTCTGGAAGCATCCTCTGCACAAAGGCTTCTTTTGATCACACTTCCCAGGCGCCTGTGACCTTCCCTCGTCTTGCATCCAACGCCAGACCTTCTCGTTCCCCGAGGGAGGGTGGCCAACAACAAGCTTTTATTGGGCCTGCTAGGTTGTATTGTGGCTGACAACAATAGGGCATCCCCAGAGTCTGGCCTCTCAAAGTACTTGACGATCTGTATAGAGCACTTGCACGCACCGTGTAACCAGTTGGGGACCTCTTTTCGCTTCAGCAATGACCTCAGCCTTGTGGTATCATCTTCTCTGGTGAGAGGTCGTAACAAAAGTTGACATTTCCCCTTCGGCTAGTTGAAATTCCTTCACAATGATAATCCTCATTGTCTTTCAGCCAAGGCGGTTCTCGTCAATATGAAGACAAGGGAGCAGGGATGTGTCGTGCTAGCAATCCTTCCAACTTCCGTCTTGTCCTCCAACCGGACGACCCCACGTAACTGCTCACTTGCTGAGATACATGCCAAAATGGTGTCAAGTATTACGATAGTGCGACATTGGCAGGAATGTGGATAGAAACGGACGCGAGCAATAAGCGACGAAGAGGGAGCACTGCTATAACCCTGTAAGGATGTACTCCGTCTTAAAGACGTCTCCAATTTCGTCGGAGACGCGTGACTGCTATTCTGCACGATCCATATCGAGTCTGCAACAACGAAACGCCAAAGCTCCAATGACTAATCAACATAGGCTTTTAAAATCTCGTCGAGAGCTTGTCGCACTGACCGAGGTCATCCACGCAGGCGCTCGCCGCATCTCACCTCATCCCACGGCAAAGAGACGAAAAGGCGCACCACCAACAGCGGCTAAGAAATGTCTGTCACTCTCCACACAAATATGGGGGACCTCAAGGTTGAGGTTTTCTGTGAAAGTGTGCCAAAGACCGCAGAGGTACATACGCCCCATCTTGCATCATTTTCTCATCCATCATCATGCTAAAGTATTTCCATAGAACTTTTTGGCGCTCTGTGCATCGGGCTACTATGACGGCTCTCCCTTCCACCGCCTCGTCCCAGGCTTTATGGCCCAGACCGGCATGCCTAATAAGCAAGGCGATGATAAAAAGGACAAGGATAAGGGCACTTCCATCTGGGGACACTCGTTCGATGACGAGATCCGCCTACCCGCACTGCGCCACAATGCTCGCGGCGTCGTATCCATGGCCAACAGAGGCGCCGCACCCGGCGGAGGAGGCACAAATGGGTCACAGTTCTTTGTGACGTTTGCGCGCGCGGCACACCTAGACGGTGCCAACACAGTTTTTGGCCGGCTGCTGGGAGACGCGTCGTTTGAAACGCTGGACCAGTTGGAAGCTGTGGCAGTGGATAAGAAATACCGGCCAAAAATGGCATCGCCAGATGAGGCACCTCCACGTATCGAACGGGTGACCATTCATGCCAATCCGCTGGCCAAGTGAGATGGATAATCGGAAGAAGGCACAAGCAGAAACAGATACCTGCACCGGGGACCAGACGCCGTAATGACGCACACACTCTCATATCGAAGCAGGCCGCGTGATCGTGACAAAAGTTGAACTCAAAAAGTTTCGGCCTCTTGATATTTCAATACTGGCAGGGCCTTGCACCCGATACAGGACACATTGAGACGACCGGCATAAACGGTCCACGGCGAAAGTGCTTTTTTGAAGCAACAGCTGCAGGTTGTAAGGGCATTGGCCGAAGCAGCCTTGCAAGCAAAGACATTCACGCTTTCATGGACTGATACGACTACTTCAATCACCTAAATGAGTTGGCATTTATATACTCTTTTATGCCACTTGAGCTGTTATCATAATTCAATCATAATGTATCATGCGTGCTGTCTCGCAGACATAATGGCATCTTCTTTGGATGCTACCTCTTGTACTCTCAACTATCCCTGCCTAGCACATGTCTGTATATAAGCAGCCAAAATACCTACCAACAAAACCGGACAAAACGGTGACAAGGTGACGACCCAATAGCTCACCTGCCCCTTGTCTGATTCTGTCCAGGCGCTCATTTTTCTTTCGCCGCGTCTTCGTCCCCCACGACAAAGAAACACAATATATTCTATCACCCCATGACCAGTCCATGTCAACAATTAAGTTGAGCCTCGGCGCGTGCAAATGAAACAAAACCAAAAGGGTAAACAATAAGAGACAATAATGAAGTTCTTGAAAATGAAATTAGGAAAGAATGAACTGCCGCATCTTCAACTGACTCGCCTGCGCTTCACCGATTCATTGGCGCTTCTTGCTGTCAGACCTGCCCGTGGTATCTCCTCTGTTCCTGCAGGACTTGGCGACTCGTTTTCAACCTGGCCCTCGTCGTCAAGTCCAAAACTGAAATCTTCGTCGGTACCAGATAGCGGAACTGTCGCTCCCATAGAGTTCGATGTCGTACCACCAACGCCACCACCCAAATCGCCCGTAGCAAAATTAAAATCTTCGCCGAACGCGGTAGGGTCCAAATACTGACCGAGGTCAAAGTAGCCAGGGCTCTGTCCCCCACCAATTCCCCCACCCCCAGCGCCTTCGCTTTCTTCGATGCCCGGTACTCGCCCAGATGGACTTAGTGGGCCCAACAATTGAGACAGGTCCGTGATCTTTGCATTCTGCTCATCCTGCAGCTTCTGGAGAGCTTCTATCTCGGCCTGTGTGTTGGAGATGTCATGTAGCGATGGGGGAGGAGGTATGCTCGGTATCTGGGATAGAATTGGTGAAATCGACGTGGCAGCAGAAGAGGACAGTCCTGCTGTACTAACGTTACCACTGCCAACACCCTCGGTAGAAACGTTCCCATAACCATCGGGCATCAGAGACATGACCCCATAACCGTTGCCGACACTCGGATTCATGTGCGACATTGTGATGGGTTCTAGGGCGGACATCCCTGAAGCCCTGCTCCCGGCCAAGTTTGGCGGAAGCGAAAATTGGTCTGAAATGGAAGTAGAGCCAGGGCTCGTCAGAGGGGGTGCCGTGGTCGACATTCCCGTCATGCTGGATCCGTTAGGTTGGCCATGGCTTTGGCCGGACATGATGCTGAGTACACGGTTTCGCTGGTCGCTGCTGAGGTTCACAGGCGTGGTTGCCGCTACCTCTGGGAGATCGATGCCGGACGTGGAGGTGGGGGTGTTTGCATTCGTGTCGTGGATGATCTTCAGCATGCCTTCCTGCGGGTTGGACTGCAGCTCTTGTTGGAGGTAGTTGGATGTTCCCAGGTCATTCTGTGTGTCAAGCAATTCCGTCACCGATCCCATGGGCCCAACACGTATGCCAGAGTGGGCTGAGTTCGGGATGCTCGATGACGTCTGGTGTGCCGGAGACATAGCTGCCCCGGTACGGCCGGGAGATGGCGATGAGGATGTAGAAGATTGCCTCGGGATGGGAGGCAAAAGCCGTTGCCTCTTGGGCGGCGTGTTCATTGCCGTCGACACTGGCGTTCGTTGCGTGTCGAAGTCGTCACTAACATCAACAACGCTGCCTTGGGGCATCTGGCCGTTTGGCAGGATACTAGCGAGTAGCTCCGTCACGCTCTGTACACCTCCCTGCTCCTCTAACGACTTCCGGAACACGTTTGCCAGGAAGTTGAGAATGGCGTTTATCGAATTCTCATGACGCTCGTGCATGGTTTGGAAGATTCGCGCCTGCGACTGTAGCTGCGCGTTATCGGCGACAAGCCGCTGCATCACCTTCGAAATCTGGGCTTGCCGCGTCTGCAGGGTGCTCAGCTCGTCTTTGATAGTCTGAAAGTCCTTCTTCTGGAGCGGTCCGAGCTCGCTACTGCCAGGACCGTAGGGGCGGCTCTGCTGGTTGTTCAAGCCCTGCATGTGAGCTAGCGGTTCGTCAATCCCGAGATCCTCGTCACTATCGATGTCCCCGTCGTCTTTCTTGCCCTTTTTCGATTTGCTGCCGCTCTTGGGCTTGTTGATCAGCCACAAAAGATTCGGGTGGCCCCTCTTGAAATACGGATTGGAGTATTCGCTGGGGCTTTTGTTTTTTCGCTCGCTAGCCTTCATAGAGTTGTCCGAGAGTCCAACGCGTTTGTGAAATCCGTACATGTTGAGCTGCCGGACGAAGGAAGCATAGTTGTTGTGTTTAAAAAGCTCTGGAATCAAAGTCTTCGCGAACTCGTCTTCGTCTAGCACAATGAACGAATCACCGCTCTCCGACCATCGAATTAGTTCGGTATTTTTCTGCTCTTCCAGGAAGCTACCTTCACGTTAGCCGAGCCTATATAACAAGACCACCTGTTTCTTTGCGTCTGCTTCTTCTTACCTGCTAAGTTTCTGCACGAACGGCGGAATGGGTTTCCTTTTTGCTTGGGCCTCCTTCTTGACCCTTTGCGCTCGCTCTTCCAGAACCTCGATACTCTCATTTTCGCTAGGCAGTCCGCTGTTGGAGTTGGCAGTAGGATCATCACTAAAGGTCGTCCATGCGTCAGCTGCAGAGTCGAAAGTTGGGCGGGGTGCAGACGCGATCAGAGCACGGTTAGGGGGGCGTCGCGCAATGGCTGTCGAGATGGGCTGAGGCTGCTGCTGAGATTGCTGTGGTGTGCTCTGCTGAGGCAGAAGTTGTTGCGGCTGCTGCATGTACTGGCTAGGCGTTGCGCCCATCAGAAAGGCGTTTGCATTTCTCGTAATGTCGTTATAGGCGGAGGGATCCGTCATGCCGCTTGGCCACCTGAGAAGCTGCTCTTGTGGTGAAGTGTTCAAAGCAGCCGGCTGCGCTGAAGTAACGGGCAGAATGGGCGCAGACCCCGGCGCAGGGCGCTTGCGAGAATTTGGCGCTGACATCGATGTGCCTGTGTGCTTGTCCGGACCGAAAGCCTCCCGTATATATGTGCTTCTCTGTCTGAGAAACGATGGCCGGTTCCAGTCTCCCCTTTCAGTTGTCCTTCTTGGTCAAGCTCCAACTATGTTGGGGGCGTGTTCTGTCGATTTCGGGAGTAACGTCGACAGGATGCTTGTGGCAAACCAACCTATAAGGCGAAGTTGTGGTAGTATAGCGTGCAAGTGCTGTTCGCGGGTCGGTATGTATGAGATGCTGATGGAGGAGGTGGGCGGAACTCGCGATCGCAGGCGGACAAATAAGGCCCAAGAAGATGTTTTTCCAACAACAGGAGCATCAAGAACGTGTCGCCGCCAATACTACCGATATGACTCGAATGACTGGTCCAGGTCGCGTTATTCGTTCGTTCTCAGGATGTACGAAGCCGATTCTGCCTCCGAGTCCTCAAGTCTTTCAAAGTTGTTTGACATACGTTTTTGCCGTGCCGAGCACTAAATATGGAAAGGCTGAGTGCTGTCTGCTTTGGTGGGGAACCAAGCGGATAGTAGATAGTTTTGGCTCGTAGCGTCTGGGGCGAACGGTGTGTGCGGAAGTAGAATCCGAGCAGCGCCGGGGAGGAATTATATTTGTCGCGACCGATCGATGATGATGATCTTGACGTTGTGGTGAGGTGGGAGGCACGGAGAACCTTTGTTGGCTTTGGCACGAAATGGACGAACGTTGCACGCCGTTATTAACTAATCAATCCCCCGAATCGGTTGTGGTGCTGGGATGTTTCCCGCTTTCCTGCATGTTGTAAAAATTTCCAATTTTTAGATGGGGCCGGCTACCTTTTTTCTAAAACAATTATAATCCTGAAAAGCATGCCGATGCTGCTAGTGGCTGAGCGAGCTTTCGCCTTACTCATCCAAAGCAGCCAATGGGATTGCGTGGCAATAAGGCTTCTGAGTACTCCGTAAAGTAGCCTCGAATAGCCTCGTCGAATACGTGGTCGTTGATCGTTGTGGACCACGAACAGCGTATGATGGCCTGGCAAGTGGGCATAGATATGGGTCATGGCCTTTACGCCAAATTACTGCGAGGAGCCTCCAAAACATTGCGATCGATCTATATATGTAGAGATCGGTCAAGCCAACCAGTCAACCCCCTCCCAATCACGCAAAAAGCACCCTTGTTCGTTACAGTATTCAACAGCTGATGCTACGCTTTGAATCGGCTACGTATCTCACTTGGTATTACCTAGCTCCCCGCCCCGATAGCGCCGAAGCGTGTACCATCTTTGCGTGCCGCGCCTGGTCCCAAGCCCTCCCTCCTCGGCCGTTGTCGCCTCCCCTAGCATCTCGTGTGACCTTCTTCTCTTCCTTTAGTGTTCGAGCTTTTTCGCGCGGATCAATCAAGATCAGCTCGTCCTCTGCCTTTCTTCGGTTGCTCAGGTCCTTGCCCAGTCTATCGGCTTCACAATTTAGCGTGTGGACCATCCAATCGTTGTCGTCGTCGTCACCGTTGTCCTCCTGATCTTTATCCCATGGACGACAGCTCTGGCAATTGAGGATGAAGTGCAGATCACACACTTCACCATGTTCCTCCTCTGCGCCGGTGCCATCCCCGTTTTCCTTTGGCTGGTCTGACGTTGGCAACAGTTCATTGCCACGACTGGTCGATTCCGCCTCAAGTTTCGACTCGAATCTGCCAAGTAGTTTCAGAATATTCTCGTCATGGCTTGATAGCCCATGGCTTTTGCTGAGCTTTTTTCCTCGGGCGGTGTTAGCCGGCCTCAAACTCTCCAAGACTGACTTCGTCTTCTCAACATCGGCAGGCTCCGTGCGCACAGTCCGCCGCATAGATGCCTTTAACGCTGCAATCTCGGCGTTTGTCTTATTCAATTCTGAATTTCCTCTTGGTGGTCTCTCCGATTCAAGGTCAGACTCTGGATAAGAGTCATCATCTTCTAGGTCGGAGCCAGTATTGTTTGCATGAGGTGCTGCTCTGGAAGGTAGCGCCGCTTTCTGTTCAGTGGCTTGGTTTTCGGGGTCTGCCTTTGCAACAACTGTCACATAATCTGTTTCTCCATCGTCGCGCCTCGTCTCCATCTGTTTGCTCTTGCTGGTCTTAGTCACCTTATGCTTTCCTCGTGATACTTCGACCTCGTCCTCATCTTCTTCAATGTCGTCTCCGAAGCTCAATAGTGTCTTATTGATGCCGTTTTTCCTCTTGTTCTTTTTCTTCTCAGCCGGAGCAGCTTGCCGCTCTTGATGCCGTGCGACGCGCTCCTCTTTGCGCATATTGGGGAACGGGTTTGTGACAATCTCGATGTTCTTTACCACAATGGGATACAGTGGTCGCTCGGTCCCTTCATGCACCTCAACCTGGCCCATCTTTGTAAGGTTATATATTGTAGGCCCAGCCACGCGCCCGAACATGGTATTTTTGCCGTTTAACTCGTCCGCCTTGTCCAATGTGAAGAAGAACTGGCTTCCGTTGGTATCAGGCTTTCCTTCATTTGCCATTCCTAGCAGACCACGGCGGTTGAATTTGAGCCGCGAATGAAATTCATCTTTGAAGCTGATGCCCTTGGGACCGGCGTTCAGTCCTCGACGTTCGTCCATGGGCCATGGGTCCAAATCGCCGGCCAAGGCACCGCCATCATAGATTGACTCGCCTCCATTCCCCGTCCCAGTAGGATCTCCGCCCTGTACGACAAACCCAGGAACCAGCCTATGGAAAATCGTGTTGTCGTAGTAGCCATTTAAGCAGAGTTGGAGGAAGTTTCGACTCGTTAATGGTGTCTGTTTTGCAAATATTTCCACGGCAAGTTCACCTCCTGTCGTATGCAATATGACAGAAGCTGTCGGCTGCGGTTCGGTATCGTAGATGGTTGACATGATGAGGTATCGTACAAAGGACAACCTCGCCAGGGAGCCTGGCAAAGAACACATGTTTTAGCTATAGTTGCGAAAGCAGTACAAAATCGGTGGATAAAATAGGAATGGCAGTATCACGTGTAGTCACGTGATTTCTCTAATCCGAGCTACTGTCTCGTTAGTTCGAACAAGCAGGAAGCTTTACTTCCCCCTCAACCCAAAAGATCAAAAAGTCCCGCATCTCGCACACGAAAGTGTCTATGCGAACTTCCTGTATCGAGTGAAGTAACCCCTTAAGCGACCTTTTTCTTCTCTGTCCCCAATTGCAATCAGTCATCTTACCTCCCGAGAGGCAAGCCTTGACAGAATGGCGGACCCACGAATGTCGTCGTACTCGGTGCAGCCTCGGATTACCTACAACACCGTTGGAGGTGTCAATGGGCCGCTAGTTATTCTGGACCATGTCAGCTCAATTGCCATTGATGTCGCTTTCTGCTTGGTCGATGCTGATATACTTTAGGTCAAATCGCCGCGATTCAACGAAATTGTGACCCTCACTCTTCCCGATGGAACTGAGCGGTCGGGCCAAGTTCTCGAGGCCAGAGGTTAGTACCATATACCGACCTAAGCATAACGCTGCTCTGATGCTGATATACTCCCCCAATACAGGGAACCGGGCCATTGTTCAGGTACGAGCGGCCGGCGAAGCCTTCATTGAAACCCGGGTGTGTTTCCACTACTAATACAAGGATATTGATAGGTTTTCGAAGGTACCTCTGGAATCGATGTCAAGAAGGCAAGACCTACCCCAAAACCTCTTTTTATCCCATCTGAACTGGTTTCTGACGTTATATGTCTACTGTTCAGACCAAGGTCGAATTCACTGGCGAGAGCTTCAAGCTTGGTGTCTCCGAGGATATGCTAGGCCGGATCTTTGATGGCTCAGGCCGGGCCATTGACAAGGGACCAAAGGTTCTTGCTGAGGATTACCTTGATATCAACGGTAGCCCGATCAACCCCTACTCGAGAGTACGTTCTCCGGTTGTTTAGCACTGATGGTTGTCACAATATAGCTGACAATGTTCGCACAGGTGTACCCCGAAGAGATGATCTCGACCGGTATTTCGGCCATCGATACGATGAACTCGATTGCACGAGGCCAGAAAATCCCTATCTTCTCAGCATCCGGGTTGCCACACAACGAGATTGCGGCGCAGATCTGCCGTCAAGCTGGATTGGTACAGCGGGAGGGAATAACGAACAAGGGCGTACATGACGGCCACGAAGAAAACTTCTCTATCGTCTTCGGTGCCATGGGTGTCAACTTGGAGACGGCTCGCTTCTTCACTCGGGATTTCGAAGAGAACGGTAGTCTGGAGCGAACTACGCTATTCCTGAACCTGGCAAACGACCCGACGTATGTTCTGCCAGTTTCTTCTCCCCGTCCTGCGGCCCGTTCTGCAGATCTGTTTCTTCTTTATATGGATTTAGCGCTAACCAAACAGTATCGAGCGTATCATTACACCGCGTCTTGCCCTTACCACCGCCGAGTACTACGCTTACCAACTCGAGAAGCACGTCCTTGTCATCTTGACCGATCTCTCGTCTTACTGCGATGCACTTCGTGAAGTGTCAGCAGCACGAGAGGAGGTGCCGGGCCGTCGTGGTTTCCCCGGTTACATGTACACGGATTTGTCGACCATCTACGAGCGGGCCGGGCGTGTGGAGGGTCGCAATGGGTCAATTACACAGATTCCGATTCTGACAATGCCTAACGATGACATCACCCACCCCATTCCCGACTTGACGGGCTACATTACAGAGGGCCAGATCTTCGTGGACCGCGGTATGTACAACCGCGGTATCTACCCGCCTATCAACGTACTACCGTCGCTGTCGCGTCTGATGAAGTCGGCTATTGGCGAGGGCATGACCCGGAAAGACCACGGCGACGTTTCCAACCAGCTGTACGCCAAATACGCCATTGGTCGTGATGCTGCGGCGATGAAGGCCGTGGTCGGCGAGGAGGCACTGTCTGCTGAGGACAAGCTTTCGCTGGAATTCCTGGACAAATTTGAGCGGACGTTTATTAGCCAGGGCGCATACGAGTCACGCACGATTTACGAGTCGCTGGACCTGGCATGGAGTCTCCTGCGGATCTATCGCAAGGACATGCTCAACCGAATTCCAGCCAAGATTATCAACGAGTACTACCAAAGAACGGCAGAGCGCAAGGGCAAAGCAAAGGCAACGGCACAGGACAACAAGCCGGCAGAAGAGGAGACCCTCATCGACGCATAAGAGCGACGACTTGGGGGGGTAGGGGCTCGCCTCTTTTCTCAGCAGCAACAGATTGCTGCTCTCGCATGGTCCGGTTTAAGGTTTGCGACAGTTAAGAGACAGAGCATGGTGGACAAGATTATGTATAGGCCGTTTGTGTTGTCTACCTTTTTCCTTTTTGCGCTTTCGTACTTCTAGTCCTTCTCGTACTTTTTATTTGGTCTCTGGATTTGGATATGCGGAGGCACCTCGCGCCGACACTGTACGATGTTCTAGCCTGAAACAGTAAGGGTCGTGTGATGCTAAAATAGGTTCATTCAGAATGGGCTACACACTCGTGCTTCATGCAAGATATCTTACCTTGCTTTTCGGGTGCGTGGGAAATGCTCCAATGCATTTTATCGAGTATCCGTACTCCGTGCTCCGTGCTCCGTCTGCTCATTCGTAAAGAACTCCGTAGTCCGTACCTATAATCTGGATGGGGAGCAAGTTTCGAAATTAAGCCGGCCGTCGCACCTGTGGGCGCCCTGCTTAAAAGATCGGCACTATGTACGTGTACGGATTGGCTGACAACAAGTGAAAAACATGTGCTGAGAGACTTTCGGCAAGATACCTCGCTTGTAAAAACGAGATCTTACGAGCGAGCAGGAACGGAGGCAAAAATGAGACGTAGCATATCCCGAGCAGCCCCATTTGCGGGCGCCGGGCGGTTGCTAGGCCACGCAATAGGACAGCTTCTGTCCCATGTCGAAAAAGAGCCATTTTGAAGGCTATTCTGTTACGGGATTAGCATTCTACTCCGTATCTCCCAGCCATCGCGCTAGTATGGAAATGGAATGGCTCCTTTCGCAAATACCCGCTGCTACGACATTGTACTCCGTATGTCTGAGAAAGCTGAGCTCTGCTATCGTGAGTTGGCCCCTAAAGAGCGGGCAACTCGGCCAGCGTGTTGACCACCCTCGTTCCTTCCCCTTGCGGTACCTGGCGTATTTTTTGCCCCTTCCCAATTTTTCTGCAAACATATCGAAGGTGCGACCTAGGCCTAACTCGTCGTAATTTAACTATAACGCATCGTCAAGCAATCGGTGGCCTTTTTTTCTCTCCAAAGTTTCTTGTTTTGTTTTCTACATCCTCATATTTTTCACACAACCTCACTTGACACACTTGCGTCATTTTGCTCCAAGTCTCAAACCCATCCCTCCGCCTCGACCTTCAAGATGCGTAACTCTATTCTCATCGCTGCCTCGTCAGTTGGTCTGACTGTGGCTACGACCAACTTCACGATTGACCCGAGCTCTGTCGAGCTGTCTACGCGATGTGCGTTGCTCTCACCGTCCCTCCCTTTCGTCGCAGCTAACGTTGTGGACAGCGAGCTGGTGCGCTGGCCAGGAAAACACCTGTACCACCCTCTGCTCCGACAATCCATCGGCAAACTCTTGCAACCCGGTAGGTCTCTCTGCCTTTGTGTTCTGTCGGCGTGCCTAGCTAATCCAATCCCGACAAGGCGACGCTTAGCTATGATTGTCTATGCCAGAACGGAAGCGCACCCGGCCTCCAGTACTACCTCCAGACCATGCCTACCGTGAGTAATATTTTGCCGTGACGATTTCCGAGCCTCCCGGCATCAACTCTGGCATCTAACTCTTCAGTACATTTGCAACGAGGCCTATGCCGAGTGTATCAACGACAACCCGAACAACGCCACCGGCCAGGCTGCGTGCAAAACGGACATCCAAGACAACTGCGGTACCCTTGACGCCAGCACGGCTGATCTGAGCAGCGGAACGACAAGTTCTGCTGCCGCTGCTGCTACTACCGCCTCGGCCACCGGCTCGACCTCGGCCACCGCTGCTGCCACTAGCTCTGCCAGCGCTGTGACTACCGCAAGCTCCAACGCCGGTGCCATGCCCACGAACATGGCACACTATGGCAGCGGTGTCGCTGCTGTGGCAGTCGGCCTGTTCGCCTACATGCTGTAAGGCACTACGGAATACTTGACCCAGATTTACCAAACCCCTACAGAAAATAACGGCCAACGTAACCACGGTGCCGCGATGAATTGCTTTTTATGTTTCGTTTACCGCTTTACTAGCAGATGTAATGGCAGCCAGGACGCGATATTGTTCCCATAATCAACGAGGAGACGAGGAGACGATGAAGATTACCCAAGCCCGTCACGGCAACATGTTGATAGGCGTGAATAGGAGAAGGATGGTATATTTTCAGCAAAGCGTATGTTCCCGTCATTATTATTAGTTCCGCCTAGTGCCTTTCATGTTTTATTCTGTCTTGTCTGTTTTGTTCTGTCCGCCATGCCTAGGCTCGGTCGTTGGCAGTCGATGAATCTCAGAGCAAACAGAAAGAATTGATTTTATATTCATTGATGGGGGAGATAACGGAATTTTCAAGCTACCAATAGTGTAAGACGCAAAGTTGAACCCTCATACGGAGTACTGATAGCAGGTTCTACATACATATTGTTCCACAGGTCTGGGGCCAAGCTGCAACATGCAAGAGGCTCAAAAAGTGGTCCTTGCGGGGTGATTTCGAACGGGGCTGGTAATATACAAGTACTGGTGAGTACGACGAGTACGTCAGTGATGACGTCTGGAAGTAGGCATCCCTGTCAGCGATTCCTAATACAGCTCCGATGCTTCGTTAGCCACATATTTGGGCATGTGTGCATTTCAGGCGCTGACCAACGGCGACGCCTTATGGTCAATCATAGTCAGATAACCGATTTCGAACCATTTTACGGGACCTCTAGCTATTTTTGATTGGACGGCTAAGGAGATAAAAGCCACCTCTCGGGCTGGAAGCGTCCTAACGAGGGAGCTGCAGCATATATACGGAATTGGTGCTGCCACGCATTTTCCGTCGGTCCACCATGCACACCACAATATCCTACAAATTGGCACAAGTACAAATATGACAGCTGAGCGAGTGACTGTGATTGGGAGAATGATGAGGGGGGACTGGTCATATATATAAGCCATCTGCGGCAAGCTGCTCAATGGTAGTCAACGGCTCTCTACGAGGTATAGCCACAGCCTCGCTCGTTTTGGAAAGAACTTTCTCAGACAAAACTTACTCCTATTTGAGTCGTCGCCAGAAGCCCCGTTTGCCCCTGTCTGTCCCATTTGCCACCTGCCTCGTTCCGTGACACACAAGAGCCCATATTCGTCTCCACTGCTTCTGCCTAGCAGCATCTCCGTACATCCTCCCAGCAACTCTGCATACCGCTACATACTGCATACTGCATACTGCATACCTCCGCGCTCCGTTTCTGATGATGTGAAACTATGTCCAGCAGGGCATGCTAAGATGACCAAGAAGGACGTGGACAAGGACCCCGAATCAGCAACGCCTACCGTTGGCGCCCGAGTGGTGGCATTTCTCAATCCCTTCAGGGCCACCCACAAAGCGGCGGTGACGAGGCAGACACACAGCCACAAGCACAGCAAGGGTCACAATGGCCGGTCGGCACCGTCTCCGCGCCCCGGCACGTCGAAAGCGCACGCGTCAGCTTCGCACACCCGGCTGAAGCTCCTCGATCTGGACCGGACTCGAAATGAGCTGGGAGTAGCAATCGCTCCCACCACTGTTGCAGCGAGGCTTGAGGCCACCATCCGCAGCCGCAACACGAAGCAGCCGCTCGCCGACAGTGATCTGGTTCACATATACTGGCTGTGCAGGCCTGGCAATGGAACCAGGGCGCCCGGCCCCCAGCAGCTACGACCCACCGATGTCGTAAGCACCATCTGCCCGCGCGAGGCTACTCTCTACTACCGCGTCACTGCTGCCGACGACAACGAACTCGGCCGTGGCCAGCACCTGGATTTCCGCTTCAAGTGGCTGTCGCCATTGTCTGCACTGGCCGGCACAACGACCAATGGTCACCGCGGCAGTTTGAGAGACCGTGAGCGCAAGGGCGACAGCAGGCAGAAGAGGGCACCGAGCCCAGACTATCTGCGCGAGCTTGCCCGGGATATCTTCAGCGCCGACCGCCAGCTGGCCGTGGGGGCCGTTCGGTCCCGTCTGGCCGTGGCACTCGGTGTCGACGATCCCAACCGGATCGCCCTTCTTGCCTACAGTGGCCTGCAGCCGTGCCAACCGCTGGCCGGCATCGCCTGGCAGGTCGGCCGCCTGCTGACAGCATGGCTGTGTCGCTGCCTGCTGGTACAGATACACCCACCCAAGCGCTATGTGGTCGTTCGGGGCGGCGGTGGCGTGCTCCGAGACAGCGATGGCGCCGACCGAGGGCTGCGCCGTACGTATCTCTACCACGAGATGACGCCCCGGGCGCGAGGCAGCCCGCCAGAGGTGTCGGTGACCGTCGTCCAGAAGTGGGTGCGCGACCATCTTCTCAGGAGCGTGAACAGGCACGCTGTAAGCCAGCTGCAGTGCAAGTCACGGCACATCGAGATGATCGGCAGCTCGCACGAGGTGCTGAAGCAACGCAGCAAAGTGCCATGGGGCAGCAGCGTCGAGTTCCGTCTGCGCGATGACGTCGTCGAGGTGTTTGCCGACGACGAGACCTGGCTGCTGCCTCCGACAGAGACGTGCATGATCTGCCTGGAGGACAAGGCAGTGACGGAGATGCCACACCGCATCACGGCTGCATGTCTCCGCCATGCTAACTACAGCCAGCGCCATACGCCCACCCTCTGCAAGCCGTGTCTGGCAGAGTGGATCGGCTCAAGCCTGAAGAGCTCGGTCTGGAACCGGCTGCGGTGTCCCGAGTGCCCGGCTCAGCTGGGCCATGCTGACGTCCGGCTGTACGCAACGCCATCCGTCTTTGAGCGCTACGACACGTTGGCAACGCGGGCAGCCCTGGTGAGCGAGTTCCCAAACTTCCGCTGGTGCCTGGCCGTGGGATGTGAGGCCGGCCAGATCCACGGCCCGGCTGGCCGCTCTGCCAGCGCTCGCTCCATCGAAGAGGAGTGTCCCAAGTTCCGCTGCCATGACTGTCGGGCCACTCACTGCATCCGCCACAACATACCCTGGCACTCTGGCGAGACGTGTGCCCAGTATGACGTTCGGACGCAACGTCGCCGGCAAGACAACCGCAAGTCGGAGGCGTATGTCCAAAAGACGTCCAAGCAGTGCCCGGGCTGCAACAAGGCCGTCTTCAAGTATTCTGGCTGCAATCACATCAGCTGTGCGTGTGCTCTGTCTTGCCCCGAATCCCACCCTATTCTGCTCCCCAGGCTGACCATCGTCCCCAGGCATCTGTGGGCATGAATGGTGCTACATATGCTTTGCACCGTTTGTCCAATCCGACTACGGTATACTCCGGTGCCAGCACAAACCCGAGTGCACGGAACAGGACTTGTTCGACGAGCTGGGCCTGAATGCCAACAGGCGCCGGGGACCCAGACCCATGCCTCTTCTCTGGAGGGCCGAACAACATCGGCCAAGATGGGCGTAACCATACGCAGCCGTACCGCAGCCGTTGGTCGATGTCGCGTCTCGCATTCTTTCTGCCTTTCTCGATTTCGTTGTCAACAGCAAACTGTTACTCTTAGCGGAATGTGCATTGGTTGCTCTTTTGGAATATTCGAGACTTCGAGCTGGTATCTTAAGGTGAATTCAGTGGAATAATACAAGAAAAAGAAATGGAGTAACTCGCGCTCTATTTGTTGGTTTCCTTTCATAAGGGATCCTGGCTTTTCTATCGCTTTTCTCTAGACTACCACCCTTAATTTGCCGCGTCTTCTTTTGCCGCATCCTCCTTTACCTGTGCGTCGTGTGCAGCTTCTGTAGCTTCCGCCTCTCCCTCGTAGCCCTCAGTCTTCATATCTGCGAGTCCCAGGTCCTCTTCCTCCTCTGCGGTCCGGTCGTATTCGACTATTGTCATCTGCGAATCCGGTTTGCTGGGGTCGTCTGCCAGACTCTGCACATACGAACTAGCCATCGGATCCGCGAGCACGATTGTGAACGGCCGCTTGCCCGTAATGGCTTCATCCAGACCAGCAAAGAAAGACGTCCACTGCGTGCGATCGTCGCCGCTGAGGGAGTCACCACCGGTTGCCAGAGCACCAGCTGGCAGCGCACCCACCTCAGCCCCTGTCTGGAATATCTGGTTGCGAAGGTCGTCCCTCACCTGTGTGAGCAGTCCTTCAACAGTCGTGAAGCGTCCGCCCAGCGTTCCTGGATTGACAGACAGGTTGAGCTCTGGGCATTCGAGTGCGCAGCTCTCGCTCTTCAGGATGTCTCTCGCTAGGTCGACCTCGTTAAGCACCTTCAGTGAGATGCGACTACCCTTTGCTGGGACCTCGCCTCCCGTTTTAACGTCATTTGAGCGGTACCCACAGTGGTCGCACAGTGTGTTCATCAGCACGACTTGTTTAAAGTGAGGAATGTCCACCATCTTCATGTGCGTCACGCACGGGTGCATGCACCCTGGGCAGCTAGCCGGGAACGTGTACACCTCGTCCAGAATGATTTCGTCGTCCGAGTTCAAACGTCCCTGACCGCCAACAGGGATGACACCGGCAGATCCTGAAAAATTTGTCGGTATACCCGACGAAGATGTGGTCGTGCCGGCAGCAGCATCGATTTCGGTGTCGGCCAACCCCAGCCCCTGGTTCTGTTCCGGGGTTCGCGCATATTCGCGCTTCTCCCACTTCCCAACGCCGTCGTGCAAATCGGGAGCGATCCAGCTGTTGCCAGCCGGGTCGTCAATGCTTAAGCGGAATGGAAACGCCTCGCCAGCCAGCATGGACTTCGCCTTGACCAGGACGTCGGCAATCTTCTCGTACACTTCTGGCTGCTCAGTTTTGCGTGCTTTCTGGTCCATCTCAAGGTCGCTTACGAGACCGGACAGGATGCCCTCGACGTTGGTCAGCTGGCCACGGCCGGCCGGAACCTCAACGTCGAGCTCGATAAACTTTGCAAGTGCCGAGTCTGCCTTGACAACCTGGCGTGACAGATCCTCCATCTCCGTCAAGCGCAGTTCGTAGTGCGTTCCACGGGGTTGGATTGAGCCTGCGGCTTGGATTTCGTTGTTCTGGAAGCCGCAGTGTTCGCAAGAAAAGGACATGAGGATGACTTCGCGGAAGTAAGGGATTCTCGTCAAAAGAAGGCGTGTTGTTCCCTTGGCATACGGTTAGTCAAGAGGAAACCAAAATTCGGCAGATGGAACAAAGCTTACATTTTCGTGACAGTTCATGCAGAGAGACTCAATCTCCTCGACAACGCGTTGGTCATTGTCACCTTCGGCGCCATCTGTCGCTGGCGCAACCTGTTCGGCCTGATTGCCGATGGTGCCAAACACTTCGTATACAGGAATACCGGTCGTCGTTGGCTCTTCTGGAGGAGACATTATTAGATAATGTGCCGTTGATATGTGTTTGGTTTCTTCGTAGATGTGATGCTGATTTAATACAAGTCTTCTACCAACGAAAAAGTTTTGGAGGGGTTATAAGTGATAAGAAAGTTGGCCAAGCGTCATTGCAGGAGTATTTTTGCCCCTCTTAAAAATCACGTGTGGCTGATTCAGGGCCATTCGCGAAGCTTCCAGGCGTTAACCGTCACTGCTGAGCACTGCTAGAGAGGTCCAGAACCTGCGGTCGCCTCGTCACTTCCTGCGGAAGTCGTCGAAGCTTAGGCTGAGATTATCCAAGCGGCCGCCGGATGCACTTTCTCTGCTCTTGTCGAGAAGAGCCAAAAGACCCGCCTTTCGGGACTTCGCACGCTTTTTGCTGTTTGCATTGGATGCCGCGTTCGCTCCTGTCGTTGTAGAAGAACTGGCTACCATTGGCACAGTCGATTTCACGGTCATACTTTTCGGCAGAGGAACAGTGTCTGCTCTTGCCGCCGAAGCAGCCACCGTCTTACGATCTCCCTCCCGACTTGCCAAAGCCGCACGTCTCCTATGTTTGGACAAGGGCACAGGTGGAGGGAGATCAATTGTGGTCTCCTTCCCACAAAGGCCACAGCTATAGATCTTTCGTATGCCGGCATTTGGATTTCGTCGAGCCAGTCCAGCTATTTCGCCTTTCGTTCCCTGCTGCGTCGTTCGTTGCTTTCCACCTTTCCCCAAGTGCGGCCTCTTCACTGCATGGATAGAGATCTTCGTATTGTCGCATCCCGGGATCACAATATTCCCACAACCGGTGCAAATTCGTTGCCGGTGTACATCTGTCAGCAAAGAACTCGGTTGTGCCGTCTGCTGTGTCGACAGGTCGATATACCGGCTCATCAAGTGGGCCGATGTTTCCGGAGCAGTCTGCCTGAGTAGATATGACGCATTTGCAATGAATTGCAAGTGCAACGAGGGGTTGGTAGCCATGATAGATCTGCTTGGTTGGGGCATCGAGGCGAAGTTTTAAAACTGCATTTTGGTTTGCATATAGGAATCGGCATATCACGTGCAATATCGGTCCGTGCGTCATGAAAGTATGTAATCGTCAAGTGTACATCTCTTGCCATACAATACGGCGTACTTCACTAATGAAAAACAGCTGACTATGCAATATTCTTACGTACGGGGCCTGGGGTTGTTTATGTAACTTTACAGTATCGTAAGCGCGGTTTATTGTGGTCAAATAGTGCGATGCAACTATGGGCTTTCGTGAGGCTGAACTACATCTCAGCACAACATATCGACAGAAAACAGCGGGCGGTATTTGTTTTGCAATCTAGGTGCGTCGAATTTCCCACTTTTGGCCCAAGATGCTTACTTCTTCTCCGGACTTTTCATCGTAATCAAACCAGTCACCTTCTGCCAAGTCAATTTCAGTAAACTTAGTGCCAGACTCAATTCCTTCGACCTGCCACTCTCCCTGTTAAAGCCACAGGTGTTAGTGAGACAACGATGATATGCAGAAAAAATGATTAACTTACCTCCGGCTTAAACTCGGTAAACTCAAGCCCACGACAGTCAAACTCGATCACGTTGTGGGCCTTGGAGGGCTCTGATCGTTCGTATGGCTTGGGTGCTTCTTTAATCGAGGCTGAGGATTCCCTCTAGTAGCAGTCAGCACACGGCTACTTTAAGACGAATGCTATTTACCTTGCAGTTCTTGCACCTCCAAACAAAGTTCGCTTCGCCTCTGCTGCCGCTCAGCTCGTTGGCTTCCTGAATCTTTAGTTAGAGCTGGCCTGGACTGAAGTTGATGCTGCCAGCCTTAACATACAAACCGGCTCACGCCAACCCAGTTGGGATTCGTCTCACGACATGACGTGCACTGAACCTTGAACGTGTACCAGAAAGGGCTGTCATGCGTGTCGTTAGGCCGCAGGTTGGTGACCCTAGCACGCTTGTGAGTTTTTGATATACAGCTTAGATTGAAGTATAAAATTTGGACGCAACTTACCCGTTTAATTCTGCTGTTAGAGTGAGACCGAACATTGTGAATAAAAAAGAGGTATTCTGATTCCGGAGACGTTGTGAGCAGCCTATGCAGTGGCGATATTATTAGGAAGGATGCTCAAAAAGCGATAATGCAACAGTGTTTATTGAAATACACTGTCTCTTAACACTGGCATGAAAAGTGGACCGGCAATCCACATTTAGTGGCATGATGCGACGAAAACGCTGCTTTTCGTTCCAACGTCGCGCTGTTGAATTTCCAGACAACGCCTCTGCTTCGATCCAACAGGCCTTCAGAAGCGCTGGAGATATGCTCCGGATATGCAGCACATGTGGTCACAGGCCCCTAGGGGTCACATATGCGGCAATTGCAGAAGGAGCATGCACCGCTCGATTCACAGCAATGCCTTCAACAACCACCTCCGGCCGGTAGCACGAAGATCGACCACATCGGCGAGAAGCATTGGCACACGAAAAAGGAAGAGAATGGTGGGAGCAAGTGGAATATTTACTGCATTCTACTCGGGCATAATGGCAACGGCCGCCCTGGCCGATGCGAGCCGCAAAGATCGACGGCGGGAAGATCTCGACCGACGCATTGTCGAGGCCCGAGAAGACTTGGCACGGGTTGTACGAGAGTCTTCGCTGGCAGATTGTAATATTGCGCTTAATAAAGAGGGTCTGGGACTGCTGTTACGCAAAGGAGATGCCTTGGCGGAGACTTCCGTCAACTTGGCATCTCCCCGCAAAGTGGTCGAAGGACTGCATGCTGTTTGCGTTCCGCCAGGGCAACTGCTGCGGCAATTGTCTGAGATGAAGCAGCGAAACTCCTATTTGTCCTGGCTGCATGGACAGTTCAGTATGCGGAGGCGGTGGTGGACTCAGCGGCCGGCTGCCAACGCAGGACTGGACGATATCGAGGCGGCCTTACTTGCAGAAGAGTATGCGCTTTTGAGCGAAAACGAGAAAAAAGAAAGAACAGAGGTCTCTAAGCAGAGGGAGCCACAGACGCTGATTCAGTTCACCAAGATGACCGAGGCGACAAATCGGCTCGTGGACGAGCTCTTAAGCGAGGCAAATCGATTAGGTTACCCGGACGACATTGCGGCACAAAAAACTTCCAAGGAGAGCTTGGATTCTCCGTGGACGGCAATACGCATGTTGAGATCCGATGGATACCCAATGTACCGACATCCCGATTTAGCCCCAGAGGCTGCGATGGAAGCACGGCTTGCTGCCAACACGGCAGCGAGGCAAATATTTCAAGACTGGGAGTACACAAGGACCTACGGCCCGTCGAAGACAGGGTTCCTCTCAGAGAGGAAGCAGCCGGAGGACAACTGGTATAGGAGGCGAATCAAGTTTTGGGTAGCTAAGCTATGCTACAACATGCTAGTTTCCAGTGCACCCCCCAGCATCCACAACTACAACGCACTGATTTTCGGGTTTACTCGTGTTGGAGAACACTCCCTGGCCGGGCTGGTTGTTAACTCTCTGTTATACCAGAGCCGCCTGCTACCGACGCAACAGACGCTGGTGTGCTTACTACAGCACTACCGGGCACAGGGTGATCTCATAGGGTTTTACCAATTGATTCGCCGGCTCGTGGCGGAGGACTCTCGTGGAGCGAAGATTCGGCGACGGTCTTTGGTTGACATGAAAGCACGCCCATATATGATGGGCTGGGCAGATACGCACGATGTCACGGTCACGGATGGGTTTGTGGTGCAGAGGGCAGATATCGACGGGCCTCTGTTCAATGCCATCCTGACAGGTCTTCTGTCTCTGGGCCAGGTGCGACACGCGGCTGTGGCATTTGCCAACTTTCTGGGCGACTGTTATGAGATTAATGCAGGTGCGCTGAACCTTTTTGTGAACTGCGTGTTGGACGCGGTGGACGTTCCCGCAGCGAGCGTGTTGCTACGAGGTTTCGTGGAGAATGCGAGTCGAATCACGCCACTGCTTATGAGCGAAGAACGGTATGCGAGAAAATTGTCCCGCAAGATCCAGCTACTCCTGTCGGTGGCATCGGTGTCTGGGCCGCCATGGCGGGTGCAGACGCAGCACGAGAACCTAAGCCATGGCTACGACGGCCTGGCTGACGACAACTGTCAGCGCATCGCTTGTGCCATGTTTGTGTCGAATTCGCTGCAGTACGTAAAACGCCTCCGCCAGATCGTACTTGCGGCGCAGGGTGCCGTTACAACGGACGAGGCATTGTTCCGGAAGTCTGCCGGTTTGTGGTCGGTCGAATTTGACAGCCTGCACAGGCGACAAAAGAGACTGGATCAGGAGCGATCAACGTACCGAAGAATGGCCGAGCTGAAGACAGTTGACGAGGCTGCACAGGCAATCTTCGACGCATGTGCAAATGTCATGGAGACATTCATGGCCGTGGTCTGTGACGGCATGGACATGCCAGTTGTATATCGGAACTTTTTGCGGCAAAAGGAGCTTCCGTTCAGGATTCGATTCGAGTCTTACATTGCTACATTACGGAAAGCAGCAACGCCAACAACGGAAGAGTTTCGAAAGCAGGCATCGCTGGTGGAACGCTGGGTTGTCGTAGATGGACCAGCTGTTGTCAGCTTCCTGGAGAATCGGCTCAAGAGGATCATCCTGTCCCCCCTGTCTCCAGACGATCGCGCAGCTGCAGGCATGGATACCACTATAATCAAATTCAGGGATATAGCGCTAGATGCTGTTCTGGAAGCCAGGGCTCTCCACGATCTGAAGCAGCCCAGAAGAGATGGTGGCGTCAAGACTAAGGCGGAGCTGTCCGTCCCAGCAGCAGCAGAAGAGACGCAGCATGCTGTAGACTTTGGGTCGCGTTATCCCTATGGCTTGTTCCGGACCGGAGCCATTCTGCCCAACAACTAGATTATTACTCGTATAAACGGAACAACAAGACAAAAAGACACAGACGAAACCGGACCATGTCTGAAGCATATTGGCCAATTGAAACCCAGCAAAGAGCAGGCGGTGAATGAAGAGGGCGTGATTCGCCATGCGCCCCAAAAGTAAATAGAATCATGATCACGATGCTCATTCACGATGTCTATTGTCTGGTGTCTAGACGCCTTTTCACCGCTGCGTGTGGCCCGTTGGTCCACTACCCATGGCATCTTACCCCTCCGCAGCACACAGCAGTGCACCCCCCACTACAGTCCTCTTCCAGGGCGGGATGGTTAGGCGTGTTCCGGCTGGCTGGCCAGTAGAGACGGGGCACCTGTCCACGGTCACCACTGCGGCAATCGGAATGGGCACGGTGAGAATGCCTAGCCGTTGGGACTAAGAAGCTGCCTCATAGTCTCGCATAGGAATCATCGACCAACAGCGATATCACATCTGAAAGAACACGGTTACTGAAAGCCCAAACACGACAGTGTTCGACACGATCCAACCAGAGCAATGTATACTCATGTGTGGCCGAGCTTCCGTGGCGACACCAGTGCGCAAATGGAGAATGCACGGTAGACCCACAAGTTATGTACAAGCACTATGCTGAAAATTCCATCGCTCCCTTTTCCCCACCCTCATTTACTTGTACAGCCTGTGATCCATGTCGTCCAAATCCTCTCGAGGCCCTCGGTTCTAATCTTTACACCTCTGCTCAGGCGTCCTTTAATCAAAGACACTACTGCGCCGGCTGCAGGTGGATGCATTGACTGAACCCGCTTGAAATCAGCAGGCTAGAACACGGCCAAAGCTGGCTGGGGTCACTTCTCTTTTGCCGGTGCCGATTCTCCTTCAGCCTGCCTACGAATGCTTACTCTTCAACCCTCTTTTTTGGTATTCTCACCTGTCCCGGTCCACTGCTTTATAATATTTCAAAAAAGCGGCTCCTCCCATAGTCAGATGGCGTCAATGCTACCCAAACGACTGCACATGCTTTTGACTGGTTTCTCCTGATACACGATAGGGAAACTAAAGGGTCTTTCTTACTCACTAGTAAGAAACATAAGGGACGCTGCATTCTCTCGGATCTCATACTTGGAATGAAAGACTGAGACGGGAAAACACGAGAGCAAGACAGCAGCAGCCCTAGACTGACAACCGGTGCTCTTGCTGCCCTACTCATACACCATCGTCTACCGCATACAATCGGTCGTTTCCAATCTCGAGATTACGCCACGATGAAGTTTGGAAGAAAGTATGTTACTGCCCTCGCACACCCTAGAGAAACCTCCCACTGACACTTTTAGTCTTTCGCGGAACCAGGTGCCCGAGTGGGCTTCCTCGTATATCAACTACAAGGGTCTCAAGAAGCTCGTCAAGGTGGCTTCCCAGGCCGCAGAGAGGGGGGAGGCCGCGGATCTTGCAGGTGGGAAATCCCGCACCTCTGCTGCGCTTTTTCAGCTTCTCTTTGCCCTTTTCATACTGTTTCTCATGCTGTTCGTTGTGTTGATCTGTCTTCACCTTTCTTTTGTCTCCTGTCTTTTTCTCTGCCTCCTGGAACGACTCAGGCCGTGAGCCTAACAAGTCCTTTCCATTGAGAACAGAGTTTTTCTTCGCCCTGGACCGGAATCTGGAAGACGTCGACTCTTTCTACAACAAGAAGTTTGCCGACACTAGCCGCCGTCTACGTCTCCTTCAAGACCGCTACGGACCCTCGCCCGAAGTCGTTGCCCATCTCGACCAAGATGAGATCGAGGAGCTCATGGGTGCACTGCTCGAGCTGCGCAGCCAGTTTCGCAATCTGCAATGGTTTGGCGAGATCAATCGCCGTGGCTTTGTGAAAATCACCAAGAAGCTCGACAAAAAGGTGTCGAATACGTCTACGCAACACCGCTACATTGCCACAAAGGTGGACCCGTGTCCCTTTGCTCGTGGCACGGCCATCTCTCGTGTCATGTCCGAGGTCAATCGCTGGCTTCTAGCCCTTGGCGATGTGAACCAGATCGACGATACCAGATCCGAGCGCTCTACCCACTCCCTCGGCCGTGTTACGACCAAGGCCAAGCTCAACCTCTCGAATGCCCTTCTCGATAAGATCGACCAGGCCATTCGGTCCAACGATGTGGGGAGCTTGGAGGCAGGTCTTCATGAAGGCCATGTGGATCTCAGCGGGGACCAGGCCTCACCGTTATCGCAAGGGCTCTTACTCAATCTGCTCCAGCGGGCCGTTTCAGCTCGCTCTCGCGACACCATCCGCTTTCTCCTAGGCCATTTGCATTCCCTGGACGAGCCGGACGACATCAACCAGAGAAACTGCATCCATCGCTTCGTCATTCACATTGGCCGCAGCAAGTCGACGCCTCCAGTCGCACATCAGCAAGAGGTCCTTTGCAACCCGACGCCGTTTCAGCACCGGCACACGAACCACTATGCCACGCAGTTTTTAACACCGGCTGCTTCACCACTGCCCGTGCCGCGTGCGAGCCACACGATCGAATCACAGCTGCTCGAAGCCAGCGACCCACGCGTGCAATTTCTTGTCTTCCTGTTAGACAGTCTGAGTCATGAGCAGCAGCCTGCGCTCCACGCGCGTGACTCGTTTGGCCGTATGCCATTGCACTATGCAGCACAGTTCGGATTTGTCGTTGTGTGCGAGGCCGTCATTTCCCGGATGCAAGCATGGGGACAATTCCATGTTGAAAACGGCCTTGACGCGCCCGAGTGGCAGGACAACGAGGGATATGCACCGATACATCTCAGTGTCATCGGCGGTCATCCATTGACGACCAAGGCGCTTCTGCAGAGCGAAGACTGGAAGGGGATCAACGAGAGTAAGAGCCATGTGCGACGCACCATGGCCAAGTCCAGCGCCGTTCTTGCTATTGCTACCAAGCACAACCACTTTGTCATAGTGCAAACGCTTGTCGATGCCGGAGTGGATATCAACTGGCAGGACGAGACGGGCGAGACGGCATTGCATATTGCAGCACGTTTCGGGCACTACCGCTGCGCAAAGATACTCTTAGCCGGCAGCGATACGCATAGGGCCTCGCCGGATCTCTGCGAGAAGTCATTTGCATGGACACCACTGCACATCTCAGCCGTCGATGGCCACCTGTCGGTGGCACGATTGATTGTGGAGGCCGGTGCGGATGTCGACAGGGTGGATTCGTCGGGCTGGACGGCCAAGGAACACGCCGCTTTACGTGGTCACCTGGACATTGCCAAGCTCCTGCTCGAGTCGTCGCGGCTGGCTCCGGGTACAGAAGCCCAGGCGTCGTCCGAGGACGCCTCATCGTCGCCTGGCAGCAAGGCGGCAACCCCGGAGGCGGTTCCAGAAGCGTACCTGTCGCTGGGCGACCGAACGTCCAACAGTGCCTCGCGCCTCGCCTCGGCTCTGGAGCCACTTCCGCCACCTGTCCGGACATACGGCCATCGCTATCTCAAGGACGAGACGCTGGTACTTGTCAGTCTCGGGTCGATGGACATGCGCAAGAACACGGACGCGGTCAAGTTGGACAGAGTTCCATTGGCGGAGGCACACAACACACAACTGGACACGGCGCTCTCGATTGTGGTGTCGGCTCACGGTGCAATGGGCGAGCCAACGGTGGTGGATCTCCCTGTCCAAGAAAACATCTCGACAGAGCCCATTGTGTTTACTACAAAGGACATGAGCGGCGTCAAGCTGCTTTTCGACATTGTCCCAACATATTCGGGCAACAAGAAGAACAAGATCGGACGAGGCGTCGCCCTGCTGTCGACGGTGCGGCCGACCATTGGCTCGAAACGGATGAACCTACAGGGCGATGTGTGCGTGCCGATCATGTCGGCGGACCTGGAAATCATCGGCACGGTCAACTTCAACTTTCTGGTGATCACTCCCTTCATGCACCCCAACATGGAAGTGAAGGCGGAGCACACGTATTGGCGCAAGGTCTCGTCGGCGCCAATGGTCATTGGTCACCGTGGAATGGGCAAGAACATGACGTCGAACCGGTCGCTGCAGCTTGGCGAAAACACGGTGCCATCGTTCATTGCGGCGGCCAACCTGGGCGCCAACTACGTAGAATTCGACGTGCAGCTGACCAAGGACCACATTCCGGTGATCTACCACGACTTCCTTGTCAGCGAGACGGGCTTCGATGCCCCTGTGCACACGCTGACGCTGGAGCAGTTCCTGCACATTAACAGTGGCAGGACTCGCAGCAGCAAGGGAGACGGCCACGCGAACGGGAAGGCTGCTGGGGCCTTGGCGTCGTTGCTGAGCACCACGCCTACGGGCGGCAGTGCACAAGGCGGCGTGCAGCTGCCCGAGAGCAGCAACGGGGGCGTCGGCAGGGGTGGCCGCAGCCGGGTTGGGGGGACGTATCGGCCGCCGCGACGGGCCATGTCGATGTCGCTGAGCGGGACGGTAGACGAACGCACGGTGCTGGAAGAGCGGATGAAGCACACGCGCGACTTCAAAGAGAAGGGCTTCAAGGCCAACTCGCGCGGCAACTTTATCCAGGCGCCGTTTGCGACTCTGGAAGAGCTGTTCAACCAGGTTCCAGCGTCGGTCGGATTCAACATTGAGATGAAGTATCCGATGCTGCACGAGAGCGAGGAGCACGAGATGGACACATACGCCGTGGAGCTCAACTCGTTTTGTGACACGGTGCTGACCAAGGTGTACGAGCTGGCGGGCACCCGCAACCTGATCTTCTCGTCGTTCAACCCCGACATCTGTCTCTGCCTGTCGTTCAAGCAGCCGAATTTCCCTATCATGTTCCTAACGGATGCGGGTGGCGAGCAGGTGGGCGACATCCGGGCGAGCAGCCTGCAGGAGGCGATCCGGTTTGCGCGGCGGTGGAATCTGCTGGGGATCGTGAGTCTTGCGACGCCGTTTGTGAACAGCCCGCGGCTGGTACGGGTGGTCAAGCAGAGCGGGCTGGTGTGCGTGAGCTACGGGACTGAGAACAATGACCCAGAGATGGTGGAGGTGAGTTTGTGACCGGCCAGCGGGCTGCCAAAGAGACGACAGCAGATGCTGACATAAACGCAGCGCCAAGTCAAAGAGGGCATTGATGCCGTGATCGTCGACAGCGTGCTGGCCATCCGGAAGGGTCTGACCAAGGAAGACGGCAAGGTGGCGGCAGCAAGCAGCGAGAAGCAGGTGGCTGACAGCGTGGCCGTCTCGAAGACGATGGCTTGAGCCTGGACAATAGAACAAGCCGATGCGGCAGGCTGGCCGACAAAGGAACATTTTGATTACGCCGTAAGAGTGAAATATTGCTTTTTGTATGATAGCATTGGCTGCCTCCTAGGCCAAGGATTAGCTGGGTTTCCAAAGCACTACGACGTACGGAGTACTTGCATTTCCCTCTCGCTTGGCGGTGCTGCTAGAAGCGAGAAAGGTGGGGCGACCTCCCCCTCCAGGCTGCTTACATAAACAGACTACCGATTTACGACTCCGCAGCAGCGCTACTCGCTCTCAGGCGCCCCCTCCTCTTTTTCTGCGCCGCCCAAAGCGAATAAACAGCTTCGGTCTTCCAACGTCTCTTTTCTTCTCCTATTCTTGTTCCCGTTTTGTCCTCAGCCACCCTGATCCTGCTTCTGTCGTCCATCTCGTCGTCCGGTCGGCTGTCTAGTCTTTTTCGTTCGACCCCTCCTCTCTCGATTCGCCCCTATCGCCAAGCTCTCGCCTCTGCCTCAACTCCAACCAGCCGCTGCCCATAGCCCAGACTCCGACTCCGGGTATCTCTTGCCACTGCCATGGCCGGACCCATGTCTCCTGGCAGCGACGGCCCCAGCTTTGCGCCCCCTCCGCTGCCCGCTGGCTGGATTGCCCAGTGGGACGCCGCCAGCCGCAAGTACTACTACGTGCAGCTTGCCACGGGCGTGTCGCAGTGGGACGTCCCGACCAACGCAGCCCTTGCGGGAGGCACACCGACGCCTAGCCACGCCGGAGAACATCCTTTTGGAGCCCCTCCGTCCGGACTGGTTGGCGCGAACGGTGCAAGCTCCATGTACACGCACCCAGACGGATCGCAGACGATCCGCCATCCAGACGGACGACTCGAGCCCGTGATGCCGTCCGAGAATGGGACACGCGGAGTGTCGGACGGACCCTCTGGGGATCGAAGCCTGGGCGTGAGTAGCTTCTGGCGGCTTCGGGTCGTGGGCTAGACAGCCAGCTCTCCGATGCTAACGATGACTCGAACTGCAGTCCTTTGCCTCAAGCCTGCTGCAAAGCCAACTCTCGGGCAAGCACAGCAACAGCAGCCAAGGCGGGTCCAACCCGCTCGGACAGCTGCTGAGCGGGCTATCGCACTCCAGCGGCGGGAGTAGCGGACAGCAGAACGGCAGCAGCAGCAGCGGTGGTATCGGCGGCAAGCTGGTCGGACAGCTGGCCTCCAACCTCTTCTCGTCGGGCAGCAAGCCGGGCCAGACACAGACACAGACACCGACACAGACACAGACATACCACCAGGGCACCCCGGGGCAGACACCGCACGCGAGCGGCGGGCTGGCAGGGACCGTCATGGGCAGTATGGCCGGAATGTTTGGTGGAGGACGCCAGGTAAGAGATGACGAGCGGCGGACGGATTGGAGGAGTTGGCTGATACAAGAGCAGAACCAGGGCCAGAACTACGGATACTCGGGATCCGGCCAGAGCGGCACGTACTCGGGCGCAGCGCCACCTACATCCTACCAGCCGATGTCGCAGCCGTCCTACAGCTCGCAGGGGGCGCCGTCTGCCCCCGCCCCGATCACAGCGGCACCGCCTGCCTCGTCTTACCAGCAACACACGGCTGCGCCATCCTACGCTCCGCCGCCGACGGCAGGCCAGCCGTCCCAGTACGGGTCGTACGGACAGCCGCAGCAGCCGTCGCAGAACACGGCGCCGTCATATCCGCCACCTCCCATGCAGCACCAGCAGAGCCAGCCACACCAGCAGCATCAGCATCAACACCAGCACCAGTCCCACCAGTCCCACCAGTCCCACCAGTCGCATCAGGCACACCAATCGCATCCGGCGCATCCGCAGCAGCCCTCGTACAGCGGCCCGTCGTCTCCCAGCTACGGTTCTCCTACACAGGGCCCGACCGGCGCATACGGAGCTGCGACGACATACTACCCGCCACCACCGGGTCAACCGCCGCTCCAGTCGCACCAGCAGCACCAGCAACACCAGCAACACCAGCAGCACCAGTCGCCGTCACCACAGTACGGCCAATCACCACAGTACGGCCAAGCGCAACACTATGGCGGCGGCGGTCAGGCGCCATCGTATGGGGCGCCGCCACAGACGTCGTACAGCCAGGGCGGGTACGGGGGCCAGCAGCGGTACTAGCATTATCGATGAGGGCCGATGCCGTACACCACAGCAGGCTGTTCTGAGGCCGGAGGGCAGAGGGCGGAAAGGCGGAAAGGCGGAAAGGCGGGCCAGGAGGCTGGGGGTGTGGAGGAGAAAGAAGAGGTGGTATCTATTTTCTTGATGAAAGCTGTCTGGAGATTGTTCCGGGTATCAGACTGAACCGTATTTTGAATTTTCAGGAAGCATCGTGTTTGCCTAGGAGAATTCACTCCTAGACACGGCTGTGATTTGTACATTTCTGTTCGTTTGACTGTCTGTGTTTTATTTCGTGTCATTCATACCTGCTTGCTTTTGAGCTGCCGGACGGCAGCCGTCAGGTCCGATGCAGCCTGAGAGCGCAGCCAGCGGACAATGTGACGGGACAGAGCAGCGCTGAGAGCGGCCACCAGTAAAAGGACGACGACCGTTGGGGCCAGCGAGCGTGGCAGGACGTTGAGGAGGAAGGGGTCGAGAATGATGTCGGCCAGCACGGGCTGGACATGTGCAGGAAGCATGAGGGAGCGGTTGGCAGCGACATAATCGGCGGCAGCGACGATGCGAAGGAGAAGGAAGGATGTTGGCAGATGTTGTGGCCCAGCGGCTTCGTGTTTGTGTTTCTGGGCGCCGTCTGCGAAGCTCGTGAGCGAGACGGAGAGGGCCGGCGAGGCCAGCACGACGTCGGCCGGAAAGGCGTCGATTTCAAAGGCCGTCGGTTGCTGCAGCGCGGTCAGGTCAGCCCCAGCCTCTCTGGCGTCCTGGCAGAGGAACTCACCGTGGCAGCCCAGCACACGCGAGCCTCGTAACGCTGGCCGGGTTGCAGGTCGTCCAGGAGGGCCCACGTGGTGCTCTTGGCATCGAAGTCGGCAGCCCAGGGGAAGGCGGCCGAGAGGGATGTGCGCCATGTGCCGTCGTTGTGGTCGGGGGTGAGACGGTGGAGGTGCGTGATGGCAGCGGAGAGCGAGTCGGAGAGGGCGGCCGGTGCTGGCCCTAGGAAGATGGCCTTTTCGACATTGGCAGACGCGGTTGCGGCCAGCAGGGTCAGCGCGGCCAGGACAGCGAGGAGGGTGCTCCCAAGCGACCGTCGGAGAGGCGGCATGACGGGGGCGAAGGTGGATGACAGAGCAAAAGCTCTTGATGTTTTCAGAGACTAGAAATGGATATGGATACGCGCCACTCAGCACCGCCACACTCACATGCTAAAAGCTGGGGAAACGGGACTAGCGGGATTGTTCATCTGGGGGAAGGGGCGACGGTGCATTCAGTGACGCAAACGCCGAGGAAGGAGTTGCAGAGGCAGCTTTCATTCCAGAGTCTGATCCAAACACACCATCTATCACCGAGAAGAGAGCGGACGACAGCGCGTGACGGCAAGACGACCGACGAGTAGGGAGCAACACGAGAGACCACTCCCGACGCCCGATGACTGCGCAGTCCAAGCTGACGGCGGCAGGGCCACGACTGCTGGCCGACCAGCATCGCCGCACGATTGCCTGGGCAGTGAGAGCGCTGGTCAAGGCGTACGTAGCCAACCGTACACGCATATCGCGGGTGGTGTACGTGACGCTGCTGGTGGCGGTGGTGAACCGGGTGCGGCAAGCGATTGCAGAGCAGCGCCAGGCCGGCGAAGAGAAGCTGGCAACAGAAGACGAGGCGACCAACAGTGGCGGACGGCGACGCAAGAGAGAGCTGGACCGGGCCTTTGTCCACTCGCTCGGACGGCTCCTGCGCATCGTGGTGCCGGGCTGGCGCAGCAAGGAAGCCCGGCTGCTGGCGAGCCACAGCGTCTTTCTGGTGGCACGGACGCTGCTCAGCCTGCAGATCGCAGCCATGGACGGGGCACTGGTCAAGAGCCTGGTTCGCGGACAAGGCCGGCAGTTCTTGCGGCGTATCGTGTGGTGGATGGTGGTGGCCGTGCCGGCCACATTTACCAACTCGATGCTGGCCTACCACCAGGCTCAGCTGGCCCTGCGCTATCGCTCACGCCTGACGCAGCACATCCACGAGCAGTACCTCACGCGCATGACGTTTTACGGGCTCGCCGCGCTGGATGACCGCGTCCAGAACCCGGACCAGCTGATCGCCGTCGACGTCGCCCGCTTCGCCAGCAGCCTGGCCGAGCTGTACGGCAACCTGGCCAAGCCGCTGCTCGACATGACCATCTACACGTTCTCGCTCTCGCGCAGCGTCGGCGGCGAGGCTGTCGTGTCCATGGCCCTGCTAGTCCAGCTGTCCGCCCTGGCCATGCGCGCGCTCACGCCGCCTTTTGGCCGCTACGTCGCCAACGAGGCCCGGCTCGAGGGCGAGTTTCGCTTCCAGCACGCCCGCCTGATCGACCACGCCGAGGAGGTCGCACTCTACGCCGGCCACGGCGCCGAGAAGGACACCCTCGACAAGGGCTACTTTACCCTTATCAAGCACGTCAACTACATTCTGCGCCAGCGCTTCTACCACGGCTTCATGGAGGATTACATCATCAAGTATATCTGGGGAGCCTTGGGCCTCGTCTTGTGCAGCGTGCCCGTCTTCGTCCCGCTGCCGGCGGCCGTCCGGGGCAGCAGCAGTAACAACATGGCCGACCGCACCGAGAGCTTCGTCACCAACCGCCGCCTGCTCCTGTCCGCCTCCGACGCCTTTGGCCGCATCATGTTTTCCTACCGCGATATCATGGAGCTCGCCGGCTACACGGCGCGCGTGGCCTCGCTGCTGGACGTCATGGCCGACGTGCGTGCCGGCCACTTTGAGAAGAAGCTTGTCTCGAGCAGCGCCGGCGACACCGCCGACCATGCCGCCGCCCTTCGCCGTCGCGGCGTCGTCGTCGAGAGCGACACCATCCAGTTCACCGATGTGTCAGTTGCCGCTTTGTCTCTCGCACTGTCCACTATGCGCACTGTGTACTGACCCCCTTAGGCCCATCATCTCCCCCAACGGCGACGTCCTCGTCCCGCAGCTGTCCTTCTCCCTGAAGCCGGGCGAACACCTGCTGGTGGTCGGCCCCAACGGCTGCGGCAAATCGTCGCTCTTCCGCATCCTCGGCGGCCTCTGGCCCGTCTACGGCGGCACCGTCCACCGGCCGCCAGCGGCCGACATCTTCTACATCCCCCAACGGCCCTATCTGCCACACGGCTCGCTGCGCCAGCAAATCACATATCCCGACAGCCTGCGGGCCATGCGGGCCAAGGGCGTCACGGACGCTGACCTGCTGCAGCTGCTGCGCCTGCTCGGCCTCGACGAGCTCGTCGCCAGCCAGGCGGCCGGCTGGGACACCGTGGCTGAGTGGCGCGAGGTCCTCAGCGTCGGCTGGCAGCAGCGCATTGCCATGGCCCGTCTACTCTATCACCGGCCGCGCTACGCCATCCTCGACGAGTGCACGTCCAGCGTGACCCTGGAGATGGAGAAGACCATGTACGAGCAGGCCAAGGCCATGGGCGTCACCCTGATGACCGTCAGCCACCGTCGCAGCCTGTGGAAGTACCACAACCGCATCCTGCAGTTTGACGGCCAGGGCCACTACGTCTTCACCCGTCTCGATGCCGAGCGGCGCCTGCAGCTGGAGGACGAGAAGGACGATCTCGATCTGCTGCTGCGCCAGGTCCCCGACGCAGAACGCCGCATCGCCGAGCTCGAGGCCGCATGACACGGCCATGGAACCTGATTACTTGTACTTATAGAATGACAACTTACAGGGCGCGTTTTACAATCTATTTTGCTTAGTCATGCACTGGTCATCGGGGAGCAATTTGGTCCAAACGGGCAGTTGCTCTCTTTGCTTTCTCTATCGACTTTCCCGGGCCAGAGAAACCCCGTGGTCTCTTCTCCAGCTGGCCGTGAACCGAGCGTAAATACATGCAGCTTTCGTACGACATACACGCCAAAGTATAGGACAAGAACAGGAAAATGACACTAAAAATGGCAGATCAAAAGGGACACGGACACCTCCGCTATCCGTTCGTTCTCTAAAAGAGCGGCTGCGAGCGGCCGTTCTTCTTGACTCCCCTCTTGGAAGTGGAGTTGGACGTTGCCACAAAGGTCGAGTTGGACGCGGTGGCGGAAGCCTTGGCCGACGTGGACGTAACGGTGACAATAACATCAGACGGGCAGTCATCCGTGGCCGTAGCTGAGACCGAAGCCGCAGTCGCGGTGGGCGACCGGGTCATCGTGACGATGACGTCGGACGAGCAATCGGTGGACTCGGCAGCAGCCTCAGCCGTGGTGGTAGCAGCCACAGCCGCAGCGACAACGGCGGCATCGCCCGTGACAGTGACGTAGACGGTCTCAGCCTTGGCCGTGACCGTCACCGTGGCTGCGCACGTGCACTCGGACTCAGCAGCCGCGCTGGAAGTCGTGGAGGCGATAGCCGTGGCCAGCGTCAGGGTCTGGACCTCGGTCGTGGTCAGATCCGAGGTGAAGGTGGACGCAACAGTAGTGGTGAAGACACTGGAGATCTCGACGACGCCCTTAGAACCAGTGCTAGCAGTCATAGTGACAGTCTTGACGGCCGACGTAGTCATCACGACGCTCTTGGTGATGACGGCAGTGATGGTGGTGGTCGACGAGGTCGAGGCGGCCGAACCAGTCGCGGCAGCAGCGGTCGCGGTGGTACTGCTGCTAGCACCCGCCGTCACGGCGGCAACGGCGGTGGTCGAGAGCGTACTGCCGGTGAGGAGGCCGGTGCTGGCCAGGCTGATCACGCTGGACGAGATGGACTCGGCGGCCGTCACGGGGCAGATGGTCGTCGTCAGCGCGACAACGTTTGTGACAACGACCGTGGTGAGAGCCTCCACCGGCAGCGACGCCAGCGCAGCCGTCTCGGACGCGGCCGGGCAGTTGGTGATGGACGCAGCGCACGAGGTGATGGTAACGACGTCGGTGGTGAGCACGGTCAGCGTGGTGAGCTCGCTACCAGCGGCCGTGGTCGTGTTGGGGAAGGTCAGCTTGCTGGATAGCTTGCTGGACGTGGCAACAGCAGAAGTGCTGTTGGAAGCACCGGTCACGGCGGCAGTGGCTGCAGTCTCCGAAGCGGTGGTCTTGGCGCCCTTGGTCTTGCTGCTGGAGCCGGTCACAGCAGCAGTGGCGGCAGTCTCCGAAGTGCTGGTCTTAGCGCCCTTGGTCTTGCTGCTAGAAGCGGTCACCGCGGCAGTGGCAGCAGTCTCCGAAGCAGTGGTCTTGGCGCCCTTGGTCTTGCTGCTGGAGCCGGTCACAGCAGCAGTGGCGGCAGTCTCCGAAGTGCTGGTCTTAGCGCCCTTGGTCTTGCTGCTAGAAGCGGTCACC